>JAXQQM020078052.1:0-141732 GCA_034641835.2 Pinus albicaulis | reverse complement strand
ATATATATGTCGTGTCCAGTACAATAGTTACATCAAAAAATCTTCCAAAACTTGGGTGTTTTACAAAAATTTGGCTATACTAAGCCACGCTCTAACACTTATACATCCCCTCCACCAGCTAGGCCTGATGATCATGATAACATACAACTGCTCTGGCTATCCTCCTCAGAGGCACCAGGTATCTCTCCGGCACACCTACGGTATTCTGCTGCAAACGAACTGGAACCTCCCGCATAGGAAGGGGTGGTATACCCATACTCAAAACCTCTAGGTTTTTGGAGAGCTCATGTAGAATCTGGGCATCATCATCCCCGGCGGCTTCCACATCCTCAGCTGGTGCGCCAGCCTCGGGTAGCTGCAGTCCTCGCCATGCATAACGAGGGGCTCCAAATGGGCAGACAGGTGCCACATCTGTGTCAAGCAAACAAGCTTCATGTCAAAACATAATTTTCACCCTATTTCAACAAAAAAATTGCATAAACATTCAAAAGACAAAAAACAAAGTACTTCCTTGAATACACTGATCATTTCCTTCTTACCATCAAGTCCCCACTGGGTGCCAGGGGGTAGCGCTAACTCCGGATTTCCTGTGAAGTTCATCCCTGCATAGGGATAATCCTCAATCATAATACTCTGGGAGTTCAGCCAATCAAAAAATCCATCATCAAAACATTGGCGGACGGGCCCCTCTCCAATCAGCGGAAGAAAAGCTGCCCATCGAGCCTGCCTCAGCTCGCGTGGGCCTAATGGTGCTGTAATGATCCTGGGCCTCATCAATGGTACCCACTCCAGTGGGAAAGAGACGATCAATGTGCCGTACCCAAACTCTCTTTGGGTATGGGTCTTGCATGCTATGAGCTCTGCTCGGACCCGATGAACAACTCCATCACACCAATCAAAAACCTGAGGTTGCATACAATGCAAGGCTAGTAGCATCTAGGCCTTGGTGGCCACATGCTGACTCTTGGCACCTACCAAGTGAACAATCATCCATAATATAGACCTCAGTGGTCTCAAAGCCACCCATGCAATAGGCACCTGGTTTCTCACTGCCTCTGTGTCACGTATGCAATGAGTCAAAATAAGATCAGTAGTGTGGATCCGCTCTGGACCTTGTTAAGTTAGGCCTCGGTCCACGACATGATAGGCCGGTCAAAAAGTACACATCATCCTTCTCGATTGAGAGCTCATTTCCCCTAATCCGGAATACATGGTGCCGCTCATCCCATTGCTGAATCAACCACCTCAAGAGGTCCTCTTGACCCCTCATCAGTTCTAAACGTGCATATTTTAGCAAACCGCATTTGCGGAGAGCCATCAAGCTTGCCGCATCAGTAATCATATCTCTTTCTTCCCGTTCATGTTCTCTCTCTTGCCAGATACTCATGATTAACAGTTGAATACCTGAAAATGAAACATTTTCAACCGATTAGAAATTGTCTGGACCACTTCAAAACGTTTATAAATGAGTTCCTAAAAAATGCATTGCGCCTAACGTTGGCTATAGTGCAAAATAGAGCGCGCTAACGCGATCTCCCTTCACGGGAAGTGTGCTTAACACGGCTATAACACTGCTGGCCCAAGTTAGCCGCTAATATTTCTTAGGGCCTGCCAAATTTCCCATTTTGAACCAGAAAATATTCACAAAAATACTATTAAATGTTAGCAGGAGGTTCTAGCTCTTACTTGGATCTTACGGGAAGGAAAACCGTTGCCCAGATTGATCGCAATTGTCAGCTAAAGTTTTCACCATTTTTCACCCCAGAGCTCCTTCACAACATTCAAAATAGTGAAAATGAAAGTCTTCTGACCTTCTTAGAGCCATTTCTAGGGCATGAATCTTTTAAGCTAGTCGGCAAAAAGTTGTGAATTATTGCTGCATATGGGTCGCAACTATTGAGATTTGTTACTGATTTTCTGATGAGTGATCAAGATTTATATGCATACATACACATGTTTTGACCCTTTTGTCGAGCATTCATTTTATATTATTTTTCTTGCTCGTTAATCCAAAAAACCTCAATTTCCCTTCTTCGGACTCGTTAAACTTATACGAAGTCGATTTCAAGTGTTCTTTTTATGGTCTTTTTCTTGCTCGTTAATCCGAAAAACTTGGAGTTCTCTTCTTCACACTCGTTAAAACTGATATGAAGAAGCACTAAGCTTTCTTTTTAGGGACCTTTTTCTAGCTCATAAAACTGAAAAAACCCCAATTTGCCTTTGTCGGGCTCGCTAAACTACCACGACAGAGAGTACGGAGCCATTATTTTCCTCTTTTTCAAAGCTCTTTAAATAGAAAAAGTGACCGAGTTTTCTCTGCGTGACTTGTTAAAATTCCACAGAGAGCACAGAGTTTTCTTCGCATGACTTGTTAAAATTTCACGAAGAGCATCGAGTTTTTCTTTGTTGGACTCGTTAAAATTTCACAAAGAGTACTGAGTTTACTTTGTCTCCTCGTACTCATAAACAAAATGAGGTAGACGTCCATCGAACATAGATTTCTCACTTTTCTGGCTTCAATGGACTAACTCATGGAAAATGAATTGTTTCGGGCTTACTATTCTCCCTTTGTCATGCTCGGTTATCAACACATGAAAAAGGTACCCCATGGAGTTGTCTTTTACGACATTTTTTCAGACTCTCTAAAGATGAAAAATTCACCGAGTTTACTCGTCTGGACTCGTTAAACCTAATCAGATGGGGCACGGAGTTATCTTTTATGACATTTTTCAGACTCTCTAAATATGAAAAATTCACCGAGTTTACTCGTCTGGACTCGTTAAACATAATCAGATGGGGAAAAATTTGGACAAAATGGATACTACCTCTATTACATTTCAGAAAGGTCGATTTGGCAGCAAAAATCTTGAACATGGCACTTCCCAGAAAACTCTTTTGCAGTTAGCCAAACTCTACCATCTATGAGTATTAGCCTTCATCTCCCAGTGTCCCTACACCGATAAAATCCTAACACACTCTTTAGTGTTCATTAAGCCTCAGCTGCCTAGTACCCTGTTACAGTGCCTTCTATTTTTCAAGCACATCTCTCTATCTAATGGTCCTCTTATCAACCAAACCGCTCATTATGCCAGAAATTATTTGTCATCAGACATCCCCATTTTCTCTTCGTTATATCCATCACAAACAAAATCATTTGGTTTATGTTTCATGTTGATTGATGTAGGATGCCTTAGTGCCTACCTTTCAACAGATCTCTTCCTATCGACTTCAACATCTTATCTAGGAAGTTGATCCAGAAACCCATCAGTACCCCGATACTTGCAGACATCAGTGGCAGGTAGTCTTGTGTTTGATTAGGAGTCTTCATCATTGGCTCTTGATCAAATGATTCTATGGGTGTTCGACTTCAACTCTTTTTATTCACACTCGCTAGATTGTACTGTGCATCTTAGGGACCATCATCATTATCGGTGGCCACCTTCACGTCTGTTAACAGTTTTCATTATCGACTGGTAATCAAACGATTTCTCACATGTTCAACAATAGCTCCTTCATTCACATGTTGAGAAATATGCAGTTTAAGTGAAGCAGCGGTAAAGACCTTGGGGCAAAGGTTACATCATTAAAGTTATGTTCCCTTCCCCAAGTTGCGATATTGTTTATGGAGACAGCTTCTTCAGCCGGATCCTGTTATGACAGACACTTCCACATTGTGCTCCTCGGTGGACAGATTCTTCATATCTTTGTTCTATAGAAATCATGTTAATTAAGCTACTGAGCATGGGAATTCCCGACTCAAGGCAGATACTATATTTTCTGACATATGTTGCTGTTTCATGTTTTCCTCAGTCTTTCAATATCTTTATCTCTACTACACACATTATGAAGTATTTCGGCCATCGCCTTCATCTCTGACCTCACATTTTAGGGGGCATCTATTACAGTTCAAAATACCTCCTCATTAGCTCAGAGGAGAAGATAAATATGGAAGGAATACAAATACCTAAACTAAACCTACTTCTGCCAAGGTAACTCACCACTATAACAGCACAAGAGCATTATAACGCACCTGATCAATGAATAGGCCATGTTAATGGCTAGGGAAATGTTATGTTTACACTAGAGGGTAGCGTTACCCGTGTTCTGAGTTTGGAATGGGAAAATCCCACGGAGAATGATTTGAATTTCCAGTGTTTTCTCACAAGAGATTCAGTACAAAATAGAAACTACAAAGCACTAGTCTCTTATTGGGCCTTGCCAAAAACAACTGAACTCTCAAAGAAGGAAAAAGCATGGAAGTTGAGGAAACATCTTGGTTTTTTCTATTCAGAACTGGTGGAAAGAGAAGGGCAATGATTTCTCTCTCCATCTCCTATAAAATGGAGCTAAAGGCTCTTGGTTCAAGGTCAAAGGATTGTTAAAGTTTTGAATACTTGTGAAGCAGAGATTATTGTTGTAGTGTGAAGGTCAAAGGTCAAAGAGGTTCATTAATAAATTATTGATCAAGACATCACCACATTGAGAGATAGAGAGATTGTAACGCTGAGGAGGGCTTGGTACAACCGATGGTTGTAATCCTCCTTTTTATAAATCAATAGAACTGTATCTGTTTTGTCCATTCTATGCATTGATATTGTTATTGTTTTTCAATTACTTATATAGCATGAGATGAATGGCTTAGATGTGAATTGTTTAATGTTTGCTATATATTAACTTAATTAATAGGAATGTATATTGTGATATAGATTACATGAGTGCTTTGATTGATTGCAGGGTTGAGATTTGGAGGTGGTGAAGGAGAACTCCTGCTTTGCTGCCTAGTGCTCTCCAAAAGACTTCAATATCATTAAAGAGGTAATCTTCCATCCTATTCCATCAAGTTGTTTAAGTTGATATGAACATGTTAGAGTCCATTTTTTGATAATTTATCAACCAAAGTATTGAGTTCCATGTAAACACAATCAAAGGAAGTGATCAAATCTATCTTCACACTTTTAATCATTTCTAAACAATGTATTTTATTCATATGGCATAAATATCTAAATATATATGTAAAAAATTGAAATAAACTTATTTGCAAAACTAATAAAATTTCATGCCAACCAAATAATCCAATAGAATTTAAGATCTTATAACATTTTACTTTGACACATGACATGTAATAGGTGCAATCACATTAAGACAATGTTTATTGTACAACGCACTACATAATGAAACAATATGGTACAAATTAGAAACGAGTCAAAATTATTTTTGTAGAAATTTATTAATACTGATGTATTCCCAGATCCTCTTGATCTCAAAAAATTTATCTTCATGAAAAACATAGAATCCTTCCACTATTGATCTTGCGGAAATTTAAAACTCAATTACAAACACATGTGAATAAATTCAATCACACATAACACAGTGGTTTAACAAGAAAGCTTAAAGCTAAAAACCCCAACTATAATATATTATGTATATCAATGGAATCATGTAATAATATCATAAAAAGCTTAGTACATCAAGCTCTCAGTACAATCAACAATCATTACACACTGTCATGCAGAAATTTGCACTTCCATGCGCCAATTTCTTGCCTCTTGACAGCCTGCCTCCACTGCGCAATCCCTACTGAAGAAGACCCCTGAATGAATTCAAATTGGCCTTGCCTTGACTACGCAATCCTCAATGGAAACTCAAATGTGTGTCATATGCATTGAATGCATCACTATACTCATAACGGATAGTCCATCTTACCCTTTCACCTATCTCTCCACTAGGTCCCCACTGGAACAGACATGCAGTGTAGTTAACTGTTTTTTTTGTTCAGTTGTTAGTGAGTTATTAGTTGTGAATTAATTAACTAATTAATTCACTTAACTCTCACTAGTGTATCTTTCAGTTAGACTAGATACAACTAGCTCAACTGAGTTTAACTCCATTAACTGAGTTAAACTAAATAACAACTCCATAAAATACTCTTCCAACTCTGTTATAACTTTTCCACTTCAGTTCTAACTGAGTCCTCCATGCATGAGCCACCAATAAACCCTAGGAATTGCACAATTCCTTCAGCCGAATGATTTGCCAAATTTTTTCACTGAAATAAAGTGCTTCAAGAGAATAAGTTGATATTTATTGTCGGATTATTATTAAGAGATAATAATAATTGACATGCATCTATTTTTAGATCGACGATATATAAATAGACTTCGCCCAATATTCTAAAAATAGAATTTCATCTATTTTTCACATTTGACCAACCATCTACAAATAACATCCTGTAACTTATAGAATATGCTCACCATGTCTAAAAATAGACATACACCTAAAAATAGCCTGCAGACCCCACTTAGTGAAGGTGCTTACTTTTCACTAAGCCCATCACCTTGTTGAATCTCAACACTCCATCTCAACAATATAGGGATTATCCTTCACCCCGATCCTGCCTCTATGGTATTTGAATTTTCTCCTGCCGAGCGCCTTCGTTAGAATGTCTGCATTCTGATCTTCCTTAGGAATGTACTGAAGCAACATGATCTTCCGCTGCACAAAATATCTAATATGATGATATCGGATATCAATATGTTTAGATCTATCATGAAACACAAGATTAATCGAGAGTTTAATGCAACTCTGATTATCACAATATATCACTGTAGGATATAAATGTGAACCGAACAAACCGACTAGGATCTTCCTCATCCAGATAGCCTCACATGCAGCTTGACTTGTTGCCATGTATTCTACTTCCGCTAAACTGAGTGCCATGGATCTTTGTTTCCTGTTGTACCAGGAAACTGTTGTAGATTCAATACTTAAAACCCCTCCTGTTGTGCTCTTTTTGTCCATTGGGCTGCCTGCCCAATCTACATCTATGAAGCAATGAAAATTCACCTCATCTGTCTATCTGTACCATAAGACATACTTAGATGTGCCCCTGAGATACCTCAGGACATGCTTATCTGCCTTCCAAAAGATCTTGGTAGGCTTAACCATCGCTTGTGAAACCTGGTTCACCGCATAGCATATGTTCGGTCTTGTATTAACTAAATACATGAGTGACCCCACCAAATATTGATAAATAGTGGCATACACTACCTCTGCTGATGTAGCATCCTCTTTCCTCCAATTTCCTGGAAGAGGAGTATCCATAGGCTTGCAGTCCTCCACGTGAAACTTACCAAGTATCTCCCCAGCATACTTGCCTTGAGACACAAACAGTTCACCTTCTCGCCGCCATATTTCCAATCCAAGGAAATAATGGAGGCCCAAATCCTTCATCTCAAACTCCTTTGCAAGATCTGCCTTGCATGAGTTTATCAACTGATCATCACCCATTAGTATTAAATCATCAACATAAAGAACAATAATTAAAATCTTACCCTCCACCACAATTTGCACAAGTTTGCATCCGCCTCACTCTTGGTGAAGCCAAGTCTAGTGAAATAGTTTTATCCATGTGTACCAAGCATGTGGTGCATGCTTCTGTACCCCATACAACGCTCTTTGAGTCCGTACACATGCGACTCTCCACCGTCGAAGATCTAAAATCCTTCAAGCTGCTCATACATGCACACCCTTCTCCTCAATGATCCTACTGGTGAACGCAGCTTCTCACATCCATATGCGATGAATGTGCCAACCCATCTCGCGCTAAGAGAGAAAGGATGGTCCTTATGGAATAATACGGTGCGATGCGACAGTGCAAAGGTTTCTTTCATAATCAATCTCCTCTAACTTTGAGAGGGAGAAGCTTCCGGCAACAAATCTTCCTTATACTTCTCGACGCTCCCATCAGCAGCTTGCTTTACCTTGTATATCCATTTTGAATCTACCATTGATTTCCCCACCGACCTTGGAATAATCTCCCAAGAATTGTTTCTGACAATGGAGTCATACTCCTCCACCATGGCATCTACCCATGTGGGCTCTTGCGCTACTTCTTCAAAATAAGATGGCTCTGTCAAGATACACTTGCTCATAAGAGACATGTATCCAGTAAATCGGTTAGGTGATTGTCTCTGTCTGCGCTGTGATGTAGGGACTCCTACATTCTCTACCGCATCAAGCTTCAATCTCTCAGCTTCTATGGTACGGTTTCTGCCTGTTCTAATGTTTGGTTCTACATGAGTGGACTCCTCCACTCCATGAATCTCCTCCTATGGCTGATCCACATCTAGAGGCTCATATTTGGGAACAAGAAGTTCCTCCTCTGCATGCAAGTGTAGCTCCCTCTCAAGCGACAACTTCATGGCTTTCACCCCATTGAATTTTCATAGTAAATCGCACCCGCGCTCATTCAACCTTAAATCGTTTGAAAAAATACAATTTAATTATGGGGTGTTTCTCGTGTACCCTAAAAAATATCCTTAAATTTTCCGCAACATTGCAACTTCTTCTTGCGTCCCTTTTTGTCACATGAATTTTAATGTATGAGCCAAAAATATTCAAATGAGAAATATCAGGCTTCTTACCAGTAAAAGCCTTTTGAGGTGTACTCATGCCAAGTACTCTATGAGGACAACAATTTTGCACATAAACTGCAGTGTTGCATGCTTCTGCCCACAAGTGCATCGATAGGCCCTAGTCATGCAGCATAGCTCGTGCAACACCCATGATCATTCTATTATTCCTCTCCGCGACCCCATTCTGCTGTGGGTTATGAGGTGCTATGAGTTCTCTTTGAATTCCTTCTTTTCTACAAAAGTCTTTGAATTTGTTCGAGATATATTCACCACCATTATTGCTCCGCAGAGCCTTCACTTGTTTCCCCGACTCCTTCTCCACCAATACTTTAAACTCACAGAACTTTGAGAATGTTTCACTCTTATTCTGCATGAAGAAGATCCAACATATACGAGAATAGTCATCAACAAATATAACATAATACCTATGTTTTGTCGTTGAAGAAATCGAGAGCGTCCACACAGTCTCCCAGGTGAATTCTCTAGGATCACCGAAGCACGGTTCTCCTTCTCATGAAAGGTGGTCTTCACAAACTTACCCATAGTACATCCCTTGCACTGATCTAACTGCACAAGATTACCCATGGGAATTCCAGTAGAAATCTGTTGCAAAATCTTCAAAGTGCCATGGTGAAGATGGTCCAATCTCCTGTGCCATAATTCGCCCTCATCCCGGCTCACCACTTCTTCTGCTTTGCCCATCATTGCAACGCAGCCATCTACCTCCAGCTTGTAGATATTCTTAACTCAAATCCCTATCTTCTTGGTTTGACCCGTTCTTTTATGTCGAAGGAAGGATTTTCCCTCACCGAAAACAACATCATAACCTTTGTCTTCCAACATTGCGACCAAGACCAAGTTCTTATTCAGACCTAGAACATGCATCACATCTTTCAATGTAAATGGTCGACTCGAATCCTTCGTGCTGCAATCGTTTCCAATGGTGGTCAGTCCGTATATTCCACATACCCATCTCTATATGCATTTGGAGATCCTTCTCCTCCAAGTCATTAAACAACTCCTTGTCTCCCGTCATGTGGAAGGACACACCACTATCAAGATACCACACCGATCCCATTGAGCTTGAAACCAAGCATGCGATCAAAGATAAATCCAGTTCAAATTGCGAGGCTAAGGCCTCTCCAACTGCAGCTCCAACAACCTTCTTGTTCTTGTTTTTCTATGGGAAGTTAGTGGCGAGATGCCCATGTTCGTGATAGTGAAAACACTTCACTTTGGACAAATCCAGCTTCTTGCCTTTAGCCTCGGATTTTGGATGGGATTTCTTCCCCTTCCCTTTCCTTGCTTTGGCAACCAAATCGCAATTCTCTTCATCATCATTCTTCGATGAAGATCCATCCCTGGTACTTCACCTTATCTCCTCCTGCACAAGATCCGACCAAATTTACTCCCAACCTGGTAGTTTCTCCTGTCCATTAACAAAGTCTTCGTAGCTATGCCAACTCTTCAAAAGCCCAAGGAGAGCCAAGATCACCAAGTCATCATCATCAACTTTAATCCCCGCACTTCCCAGTTCATCCCTATAGTGGAAAAAATTCATGAGATATTTTGGAATATTGTCGCCCTTCTCCATTTTTATTTTTCTAAGCTTATCTTTTAACGCCAACCTCCTCTGGTCGCTGCTGCTTTGGAAAAGATCTGTCAAAGCCTTCCACATTGCAAATGGAGTGGCTTTCCCGTGAAGTCTTAACAAAATATGGTCCTCCACACCTTCCAACATAATTCTTCTTTTCTTTGCTGCCTTCTTTTGCCATGCGTCAAGTCCTGCAACATCGCTAGAAGCAGGCTTAGGAACATCGCTATCGATGAACTCCTTCAGGCCATTCTCTTCAAGCACCACCTCCATCCTATCCTTCAAGGTTATGTAATTCGAGCTACCCTCAAGGGCATACTCCAATCGCAACCCATTGAAATACATTTCAATGAATACTCAACTATCGCACCAAGAACTTTCTGCAAAAAATTCAAATTTTCCACTAGCACAAAACTCAGCACTTATTAACAATTGCAATCTCTAGTGATCGATACTGCTCTGATACCATGTATAAATTTATTAATACAGATGTATTACCAGATCCTTCTGATGTCACAATATTTATCTTCTTGCAAAACACAGAATCCTTCCATTATTGATCTTGCAGAAATTTAAAACTCAATTGCAAACACATGTGAACAAATTCAATCGCACATAACACAGTTGTTTAATGGGAAAGCTTAAATCTAAAAACCCCAACTATCATATATTATGTATATCAATGGAATCATGTAATAATCTCATACAAATCTTAGTACGTCAAGCTCTCAGTACAATAAAAAATCATTACACACTATCAAGCAGAAATTTGCACTTCCATGCACCAATTTCTTGCCTCCTGACAGCCTGCCTCCACTATGCAATCCCTGCTGAAGAAGACCCATGAATGAATTCGAACTGGCCTTGCCTTGACTACGCAATCCTCATTGGAAACTCCAATGTGTGTCAGATGCATTGAATGCATCACTATACTCATAACGGATAGTCCATCTTACCCTTTCACCTATCTCTCCACTAGGTCCCCACTGGAACTGACATGCAGTGTAGTTAACTGCTATTTCTGTTCAGTTTTTAGTGAGTTATTAGTTGTTAATTAATTAACTAATTAATTCACTTAACTCTCACTAGTTTATCTTTCAGTTAGACTAGATACAACTAGCTCAATTGATTTTAACTCCATTAACTGAGTTAAACTAAATAAAAACTCCTATAACTACTCTTCCAACTCTGTCATAACTTTTCCACTTCAGTTCTAATTGAGTCCTCCATGCATGAGCCACCATAAACCATAGGAATTGCATAATTCCTTCAGCCCACCGATTTTCCAAATCTGTTCACTGAAATAAAGTTCTCCATGAGAATAACTTGATGTTTATTGTTGGATTATTATTAAGAGCTAATAATAATTGACATGTACCTAATTTTAGATTGACGATCTATAAATAAACTTCACCCAATCTTCCAAAAATAGAATCTCATATATTTTTCACATTTGACCAACCATCTACAAATAGCCTCCTGCTACATATAGAATATGCTCACCATGTCTAAAAATAGACATACACCTAAAAATAGCCGCGGGCCCCACTTGGTGAAGGTGCTTACTTTTCACTAAGCTCATCATCTTGTTGAATCTCAACACTTTTATTCACTTTAAATGCAGTTTTCATGATGGATTTAATGTATATTTGAATGATGCATTGTTGAAACTTGAACTTATGTGTGTGTGTTAGCTATGTATTAAATAGTTATGCTACATTAAATGATATAGTTATATTATGTTCTAGTTATGTTGTACACGTTACTTTATGTTATAGTTATAATACTATATATATATATATATATATATATATATATATATATATACAGTGGGATCGGCAACTGGGGCAGCCTCGCGACTCACGTTACACGGGGTCGATTCTGACCGCTACCACTATACCCACTGGGAACATGTGCCCGCCCCTCTCCACACGCTCCGCTTTAGTCCAGGAGATTTGAACTCGTGACCTCCTGTCGGGTTCGCCTTACAAACGAACTTCACCGCATTTTTATTACCAACTCGCCTACCCCCGTGGGGCTATATATATATATATATATATATATATATGATGAAATATAGTCATAGTTATGTTACATGCTATATATATTTTAGGAGTTGTCTTTAGTGCGACTTTTTGAAGTTTCAGGTGCCGGAATCTGGTGAAAAGTTTTGAGGTAAAATCTTGGTTTTTGTTATTCAAACTGGTTTTTTGACTCTATATATGGATTCAACACCCTAAAAAACCTCTAGGGCACTTCTATTGTGCAAAGTTAGCAATTAAACTTCTCTTTTCAATAAATTCCTGCCGGAATTTAGAGAAATTACACCGTAAAATCCTTCAAAAAGTTGCACTAAAGACTACTCGTATATTTTATGTTAAACAGTTATATAACTATGTTATGTTATAATATATATATATATATATATATATATATATATATATATATATATATATATATATATATCTATGTGATATTATATTTATAATAGTTAAATATATATAGTTATATAATTACATAGTTAGCTTGTGAAATATATATAGTCAGTTAGTTAATTTTAAGTTATATTTTATATATAGAACTATAGTATATAGTTATGTGATGTTATTATTAAATAATAATTAAATATAGTTATTTTATGTTATAGTTAAATATTATATATATTAGGGGAATTTTGAGGTCTAAAATGGGCCTCCTAAGGAAAATGTACAATCAAAATTCACTTTATGAGAACCAATCACATTTTAGGGGATGACATCATCCCCAATGGTTGATGTGGCATTGCTCAAGTTAAAGGTACTTACTTGTCACATTATCAATGGTGGATAAAAACTCATGGTTAACCATGGCAGTGCTCTAAGTACTTTTAAAGTCATAAAATAAAGTACTCATAATAAATGTCATTTCACACTTTTTGAATAAAATATTATTATTGTCATTTCATATTTTTTGAAAGAAACAATACATATCCCTGCACAATCTTCATGTATTTACACACTTTTCAATAAATATTATATTTGTATATTTTCAAATATTTATTTATAAATCAAAACAATTCAATATGTAATATAAAATTCATACATAAGACAATATATATATATATATATATAGATATTGATATTGTGAATTCTGTAGGACTTGACTTTTTCTATTATTTAGAGCAAGTTGCTAAATAAATACAACAATAAATTGGTGCCTCAACCTGCTCGAAGGAAGCCAGGTCTGTTGGCCATTTTAAAAAGTTAAAATCCAACCAAAATCGGTACTGTTTCAGTCTATCATTTCAGTCTATCAGTAGCTGCTATTACTACTCGACTATGTCCATAAGATTTACAGATGAAGCAACAACTAAAAGTTCTATTGACAAAAAGCATACAAAAAACTAGAAAACCGAAAATTTCCTATCCATCTGAAGAATCCACTGGTGCTGGGTCTTTAGCAAAGGACCCAGGAATCTCCACAAACTGCAATGTTCGTAACTGCTCCTCAATTCGTCCAATTCTGGAATTCTGCTGCATTTGAGTCTTTGTCATTGAGCTCATGTCCTGTTTGATGTGATTAAGGTCAAAGAGGATTGAAGTATGAGCTTCCTGTTCTTTCATACTCATCAGAGCTTTGGCAAGAACACATTTAAACTTCCAGTACATTTTAATAGATTTCTGACAAAGGGAGACCCTTCCCCTAGTACTACCAGGGTTAGGTAAGAAATCCATTATGGCTTGCTGATGTTGAATGTCTACCTCGTCATTAGAACTCTGCTTCTCCCATCCCTGGATGTTTTGGTGAATGTGCTGAGGGGTATTAGCTGTGTAGGTGTTGACCAAATTTTCAACAACCTGTTCATTAGTTTTCCGACCTCTCTTGCTAGGTCGTGGAGAGACATTGGTTTTATCAACCCTGGCACTCTGTTTTCGAGCTGACTTTCTGGGTTTTGTCATATTTGTACCAGACAAGCCTGTTGAATAAAAATAAAGAAACAGAGTATAATGATGAGGAAGGGAAACAAAAATATGCGCCACAGAAGTATCGACCAGTTGCGTGTTGACAAAATGTAATAATCTGACCCATTTGGATGAAAAGACAAAGATCCCAGTGAAGAATAGAGACAAAAGCGGAAGTAACTTAATACCATTGTTCATACCCAGGAGATAAGAACGAAAATTTGAAAAAGCCTTTCGAGTGACATGTAAACCAACAGGGGCAATGTTCCCAAATACAAACCGCATGCTTTGAAACTGGACACAATTATGATGATAAGTAAAGGCAGAAAGTCTATTTAGAAAACAAATAAAACCCTGACTCCTAAAACAGAGTGTGACACAAACTATCCACCCATAACAATCATCAAAAAGCATGCGCTGATATGATAGAGAATTGCAAGAGTGGCTAAGGAATCCGACATGTAACACCTTAAAAACCCAGAACATGAGACAATGAGATAGGGAATAAAGGAGGTTACATGCAGGGGGACTTCTGAAGCAGGGTTCTACCTCGGCATCATCATGAAAACTACACAAAGGCAGGAATATAAACGAACCGAGTTCCATCTCCTTTGAGAAATCCAGTGCATGTTGTGAAGAATAACCAGATTTTAAAGTGAAGAAGATATACATGACATACCAAAACCTGCTCCTCTTGATCTGGAATTTTTCAACTGAACTAAAATACCGCTGGGTCCAACTCCTATTGCCACTGTGATGACCACCTACATTGTTTCGAAGGGAAGGAATGTGCGAGTGTTTAACGCATAAGAGAATAAAAACTGATGGTAGTATGCCTTGAATAGGCGTCACATCAAAGGATGGTGGCATGATAACTAGAGATTGTGCTCGCATGCGGAGGATCGTTTCCTTTACTACTGTGCTGATAGCCAACTCATACCTTAATTGCTTCTGACAGCCAAGTTCCTGACCCACTGGCTTTCCTCAAGGTGGCACCCCGATCGGGGGTAATATATTATATTATATTATTTTTATATAGTATATTAATTAGATGTTATTATATAATTTAAATAATATAAATTTTAATTAATATATATAGTATATTCTATAATTAAGAATTTATGAATTTATATTTATATTTTATTTCAAGTTATTTAAGCACAAAGGACAAATGCATTAGTTGTGTAATGATTATGACTTTTTCTTGAAAATCTCATTCTTATTTATAGTCACATCAATACAATTTTTTTTATTAATTTTATTTTAGTACAATTTTTCAATTGAATTTAACCATGGTTACATAGACTTTGGTGCAAAAAGTGAATTGCAAATTCATAAATATTATTTTATTGGTTTAACTATTATTTTATTATTTCCTTAGGAGGCCCATTTTAGACCTAAGGCTTTTTCAAGTGCTAAAGCTTGATCAATCCTTAATTTTTTATCAAGGGTTTGTTTTAAACCTTCGATTGAGATTTTTTTTTAGCACCCGAGGAGCTCGATTAAACGCTTAAAAATGGCTTAATCGAGCACTTAAAATTCTCAATCGAGCCCTCTTTTTTTCACCTAAACGTGCCCTCCCTTGCTAAAAAGTGTAACCCAACTCCATGTTTTTATCCCACACAAATATTGAGCTAAATAGATTCCAAACACAATGTTACTGAGACATTCCCTCCATAACACTTATGACAAATAATCCTAAAAATAACATACAATGCAGACCTCTTATAGAAACCACTCTATTATTTGTTCAATTGAGCCTAAATTTACATCCCACTAACTATATGCCAGTAGGGGAGAGAAAATCCTCGTGCAACCAACCAACCAATGGCCACACCCCAAAAAGGATAGGACAAAGAAAAATTAACTAACATAACACCAAAAAATGGCTAGAGCTAGATCCCAAAGGAACAAACCAACACCAATTGCACAGGCTAAATTCACCAGAGTCTCACAACAATGCCAAAGCTAATAGCTTAAAAACACCACACACTTTACCATTGCACACAAATTAAATAAGAAATATCATGCTTGAATAATTACCTCAAAAAATCCCTTGGAAAAGATCAAGGTGACGAGATGCAAAGCTTCCTTGCCAACAATTAACTACAGTGAGCAACTGTCCAACCCTAATAGGGTGAAATCCAGATATCACTCTCTCATATTTATGTTTGTGCTTCTCCATATAACCTTCTCTATGTGAAAAATACTTGAAATATTCAATTTTAAAGCTGTGAAGTTGGATAGTGGCTTGAAAGTTGGGAAACTCCATCCTCCCCTTTGACAACTAAAAGAATATGTGCAATATTTCCACTCGCTCACCCAATTTTGACTTGTTGAATATAGACACAAACTTACAAGGAAACATTTATAACACCTATGCCACCTACTCCAAACTCATGTGCCTTGCCAATTCTCACAACTAGGAAGAACTCTCTGGAAATGGTACAAGAGCTGATCCATAGGGATTAAATAAATGTCGCACAAATGGTGCATGGGGGGAGGTGGGGTGTGCCATGCTGGCTCCCTTATTAATTCTCATGGAAATTGGTGGGGTGGTGGGAACACCCAGGCCCCCCCCCATGAACCCTTTCACATTGTTCATCCACCCCCATCGTGGTATGATGGTAAATATGTTTTTAACTTAATCATGGATTATTTTTAAGGATTTTAATTTTTAATGGTTTTCTTACAAAGCTTGAGCATAAAAAATAACTATACAAATATTTAAAAGTCATGCATGAATATCGCAGCCATATCCAAAAAATAGGATAAAATGTGTGAGGAAATTATCCACATGGCATTATATTGTGCAAAATTTGCAATAGGACCTTCAAGTTGTGATCCATTAAATATTTAAAAAATATTTTTTTTATAATATTGAAAAATAGATATTTATTTTTCAAAGTTAAACAATATAAATTGCATTGGTCAACGTTAAACTAAAAGTAGTCAATGGTAAAATCAATTGCTAGAGTTTTGTCTTGGAAGGGACTAGTAAGGCCAATGAATGTCGTGTGACAAGATGTACTCATGTCATCATATATGGAATTTATATTTGAGCAAATATCCACTATAGATATAGTCAATTGTGAAAAATATAATTCAAACTTAAATTTTTTTCTTAAAGCATTGATAAATAGTTTAAATATTTATGCAAACCAATAAAAAAGTTTGTTTGGAAAGATAAATTGTGTCTAGTCTACAACTGATTTATATTTATAATGTATCATATGTATTTAAAACTTGTTTACCTACCAAATGTATCGCAGAGAAATTTGTTTTCCATATTTAACTTTGAATTTCCTTTATTTTGTATTTTACATTTTGTGTACTTTACACTTATACCATAGTTATAATACTCAATATCAATCTAATGGTTTTCTCTTCTTTCATTTATTTACATTTTAACTAAGAAAATATTCATAACTATCATATCTTAAATTTTTTAATAAAAATAATTAAAATCAAATCAATTATACATATTTATTCCATAAATTATAAAATTAAATCAATTATTATTATACATTTTAGAATATGGTTTCCAAACTTTAAATTTAATTATTAATAAGTAATTGATGGAGGGTACCTTTACATAATATCCACAAAATATTTATGCCCATAGGCATCGCTAGTTTTGAATATGGCTTCTATTTACTTATTGATAATTAAATTTAAACTCTAGAAACCCTAATCGAGGTAATAATTGACTTAGTTTTATAATTTATGGAATACAGATGTATAATTTATTTTGATATTGTTGGTAAGGTAGTTCTCCATTTCTGTTTACATTTGTTTCTAAATAAGTTGCGAAATTTTCACTTGAAATCTTTATGCATTTATCTTTTCTTCTTTTTATTGCTTCATAATTGAATCTTTTCTTTTAAAGCTCCACTTCCTTCCCCAAGTTTTTAACCTCCTCCTCTCTTTTTACAAGTACCTCATTTAAAAGTTGCAAAGCTTCTTGATCATACTAATTTCCTTGTTCCTCCATAATCCTTTGGTATTGCAATGCCTCCATTTGAATTTGTGTTTTCTCCTCCTATGGACATGTGCTCATGGCCATAGTTTGGATTACAACAATTGCAAAAGTGCTACACCCCTGATTTCACTTAGAATTATCCCATCCAAAGATTCAAAACCATAATCATTTCTCTCAACTTACAACCTCTTATGTAGGATATGAAAACCTTCTATGAAATTTGGTCTTCCAAGTGTTCTAAACTCATCTACAACACTTGAACCACATAATATAGTTTTATCCAATTCCTTAGATAAGACACTTTGCAAATTTTTAACCTCTTCTTTGGATTTGTTTGCTTCCTCCCTTTCAACAAAAGGATTCACATATATCCTATGTGATTCGTCCTGCGTATTATTTGCTTCAATATTTTCATACCTTACATCCTCAACCAACTCCATCTCATTCAATTGGCACCTTCAAGACCCACTGCAGGTGGAACTCCACGTTGGAGGAGATGGAATGAATTAATTAAATAAAAAATAAATTTTGTTCTTGGATTCATTATGGACAGACAATGAAGGTCATTGGGGAAATATCCATTATCAAAACACCTTGGGTGTAAAATATTAATTTACTAGAAATTTCCCCAAAAGGTGCAAAGAGAAACTGATAGGATTGTTAAATTGGAAAAGTAATCTATTTACTTGGTAAAATTTGATGTCTTCTCACGCTACCCAGCCGAAATAACAGTTTCATTCAATAAATTGGCAAGTTTGATCCACTGAAGGCAAGGTTTCTGATTGCAATGAATCCTTATGAAATCTCATTATTAAAAAAATTTATTGCTACCATGCACTATCAAAATATTTATCCTTCTTTAAGATCTGGTACATCCACAATTACCTGCATAAAAAAAAAGACTTAATTATGCGAAATAGATTCAAAAACTACCTAGCTGTAAACACATTGGAGGTTAGATTTTACAAATAGTTAAAATACCTATCAATCAAAACATCTCAGGCGCATTAAATCAACATCAAGTATATCATCCCTCTTGGTTGCAACAATCACAATAACCCTAGTACTTATTAGCATACATATTTCAATTATGGGTATGTGCATACTTGAAGCCTTATTTCGAAAATGGCTTCATTGGAGGTACTCTTATAAGTAAGTATATTTTTTTTTTCAGGGTAGAATAGTGTAGTGTAGAAAATATAATAAATGAAGACATAAATAAATAAATTTCTTTATATGTAAAAATAATTGTTTTTGTTGCAACACGCTATGAAAATTGACGTCGATGATCAATATTTGAATTTATTTATGTATTTAGATGTATTATATTGGAAAATTAAATTTCTAAAAACACTCATATTCATTTGGATCACCTTCTTGGAAAAATTCCTTGATTATCATATCTTATGGCTTACGGGCTTGATGAAAATTTTGGAAAAACAATCAGGAAAATCATGTTTTGAGGGATCAAATGGCCATATTTTTAAGAATTGTTTCTATTCTACGTAGCCCTTTATTTATAATTTCTAACCCAGTTTGAATCACTCGATTTGGATTTGAAACGAAAAATTTATGACCAAAACAATGACAGGATGTCTAGTAGACAGCTCAAGAACAGAGTTGGGACTGTCCATTTTTGGAGGTCTAAATGACTATATTTTGGAAACCTATTTCTATGGGATATTCCCCTATGAATGCAGTTTATAACACAACTTGAATCACTTTGATTTATTTTGATATTTTATGAGAAATTTATGACCACAATACTGCTTGTTTATCGTAAATCAACACTCTTGAAACTCTGTTTTGTCGGCTATTCGCTAGCATATTTGACCCATAAATTATTATTTCCTTAAAAACTCGTTAATATTGGGGATATATACATGAATATAATTAAATCTCCAATTTTAATCAGTTCAATCCGTCATCAAATGAAAAATTTATGCTTAAAAAATCAATTGTTGGTCTAAGCAGGAAAATCGAAAATGACTATGTTATGCAGGTTGTTCTAAGCAAATTTAACATACCATAACATGGAATTTTTAAACTTTGTTTCTATTGGATACATATCTCTAAATTCACTTTCATTTGGCTTTGGAATCACTAAAATTGGATGAAAATAAAGAATCTATGATTGAAACACTATTGGTTAGTATGGTTGGCCACCACTCTACCATGGGTAATAAATTAATTTTTCTTTGTTTATATTTCCATAGATGTGTTTTACAAAGTAACTACTTTTAATTTTTTTGCATATGTATTGCATTGGGAGAGCCCATGGATCTCTCTTCTTCCATGATTTTATGTTTTATTGCAGGTAGATGCTCATTTGTTTTTGCAGGTCCCAGGAGAATAAATGAGGTCAATTTATGAACATGTGATTTTTGAAGATAATGATAATGAAATAAGAACATTTTCAAAGACATTTCCTCACATGGAGAAAACAACATGAATAATTTTCACTAATTAACGGATTTATAACATGAGAAATGGGGAATTGATTTCTATTTGAAGATCCAAGTCATTTATGAAAAAGCATTTCTCCATTCATTCACCATTCACATACAACATTGTTGCAACAAAAATAATAACCATTGTAACTTAAGTTATTTATTTATTTATTGGCTTTCAATAAAGTATCGTTTATTTTCTGATTTCTCTTATGTTTTTATGCTTCAGGTATTGTTTACTTCAAGATCACATTTTTCTTTTGTTCTCAAAATAAAAGAAACGAGTTCTTAAGTTTCATGATGTTTTTACTCTGGGAAAATTTTCTAAGTTATGGATGTTGTCACTCCGTCGGTGCTATGACTCTGTCATTTTTTTTACTCTGTCACTGTTGTTACACCGTCATTGTTGTTACTCCATTACTGTTGTGACTCTGTCACTGCTGTTACATCGTCAGTGTTGTACTCCGTTATTGTTGTTACTCTGTCATTGTCGTTACACCATTAGTGTTGTTACTCCATTATTGTTGTGACACTGTCAGTTTTGTTACTTCGTTACTATTGTTACTCCGTCAGTGATGTTACTCTGTCGATGTTAGGAATCTATCACTGCTGATACTCTGTCACTGTTGTTACACTTTCAGTGTTGTTACTCTGTCACTGTTGTTACTCCATCACTGTTGTTACTCTTTCAGTGTTGTTACTCCTCTGGTATTGTTAATTTGAAAATTTTTCTAAGCATCCGGTGTTGTTACTCCTCCGATGTTGTTACTCCGGGAAATTTTCTGAGTGTTTGGTGCTGTTACTCCTCTGATGTTGTTACTCCTCCGGTGATGTTACTCCATGGTGATATTTTTCTAAGTACTTAGTGTTGTTACTCCTCTAGTGTTGTTACTCCACCAAGGTAAGTTTCCAGGTACATCCTCGACCGACTCTGTGGATTTAATTGGTATTTTACTTATGAAATGACTGACTATGACTGATGACAAACATACTTTAGTTGGGGGGAGGTCTCGTATTTAGTAATAAGGATGATTATTATGGTAAGTCTTGTTAGGAATGATTCACTCTTAATTTCTCATTATTTTGTATAGTGAGTAATCCTCCTTCATGTCACCTTCCTAACATTGTTCTTTTTCCCATTTCCCTATTATTACCTAATTCATGGTAGTTTTTACCACAGTCACAACTATTGTTTGTTGGCCAATTTTCACGTTGAATTCAACATATGAATGTATTTCTGATTTGTTTTTCTCTTTGGTGAATGGGAAATACTTTTAATGGTCTAGGCCCATTTGACATAATGATTGGGTAGTCAATTTATCTTTGTTTATCTATAAACATAATCTTATTTTTAAGGAACAATTATGTAAATATGATTTCATCATTCCAGCTTTCAACTTTCATAATTGGTCAATTCCCTGATCTTGTAAAATTTATGATGATGACCACAGAATTGTCTTTAAATCTTTCCACCATTATCTATTGAATTGTTCCTCAACCCTAATCTCAACAATGAAAAATATATATATCAACATCCATTTGAAGGTTATTGGTTTTTGCGAAGAAAAACTATCAAAGTTGAAAAGAGTTACTACACAACTTTTTACGCCATCCTTAGCTCTTAAGGAGTTGACCTGCCACCCCATCTATTAAGTAATCTTTTATTGATTAACAATAAACATAGTTGAATTTTAAACATAAATAGTCAACTAGAGGATAGGAGGTCTCATCACGAGCCGACCTACCATGATCATAGGTCCTAATAAAGTGGCATTACCATTGTTGCTCACAAAGCCACGGTACTGGCCTTCGGTCATAAAACTGAAGGACAACAGGTCTCATCACGAGCCGACTTTTTCACTTTTGTTAGCTCCCATGAATGACATTGTTGTCAACTGGTTACCATGCCAGAACAATGATCTTCAGTTGACATCTAAGTAAATTGAAAGCCTTTTGTAACTATGTACTTATTTCTAATAGATGGGACACTGGCATCTCAATAGGTTAAAAAGGAATCCATGTCGAGGCTATGGATGCCTACTAGCAGCAGTGGCTATGCCTATGGTATAGAAGTTAATTTAATACTATAATCTACTTGGTTACCTTGTTTTCTCAAATCCAATTTCCGATAAAGCTGACTGTTGCATATACAAGGTTTTCCAGAACTCATGGTTCATGGGGTAATATTTAATCAGTTCTTAGATGATGGTGGTTATGGTTTATATCTATTATTGAGATATAAATATTTACTTTACATGTCAGGGATGAAGCTTTTAGGATATTTGATAGTTGACATTTTGTATCATCTAATCCATCATTCCTTTATTTTACAAGTATCATATCTTGAACCAAAGATAGTTGCTTTGCCCAATCAGTCACCATTTATTCATAACTTAACAACACCACTACTGTTTTGAGATGGAATAAATAGGCCTAATTCTGATTTTGAATCCCAGGGAATTGGACAGACCTTGAAAAGTAAAGAATGAGATAACTCATTCTCATAATTTATGTGCTCATAACAACCAAAGCTTATGGGTATAGGAAATTCATCTTTTCCCTTCTTATCCATTATTATCCCATGTCATTCACAATATGATTATGTCACTTTTATATGTAATGAGGTAATCAAGGTGATGAATTACTAATTAAGGATACTCATGAGATGTTTTAAAGATGAAAAGGAAACTAATCAGTTTGGTGGAAGGAAATTGTGCTACACTTTCTAATTATTTTTTTTAGCTTGCATGGCTTCCACCTTGCGCATTACTTTCAACATCTACTCACCTTACATCAACTTCAAGAAATATCAAACCATACATGCCATTACACTTTTTTATGGAGATAAAAATTGAGGTAAAATAGCATAAGGTTTTGATTTATTAAAATTTTAGGAGAATTTCATGAAAAACCATTGAGCATTATTCACTCATATTTTTCAACCATTATTTCCCCTTCTTTACTACTTCCCATTTTTCAGAGATAGAAAATATTTCAGTTTTGGGGGGGTGTTACTTTCATTATCATGAACATGCCATTAATATTATTTATCATCCATCGATCTCCTTATTCATTCTAAACATCTCCTTTATTCCATGTTGTTTATACCAAACAAAGATTTCAGCCATGATTGTAGCAACCGCCTCAATTTGTTTTCTAGTGTAGCATGAGGGCATGCTAATTATCTAGCTTGGGGGAAGGGTCGTTATGAATGATGAATGATTTCTCATTTCTTCCTTATTTAAGGTATACAATCCCAAAATTGATTTGTGTATATTCTTAAAACTATCAACTGGATTCTTGTGATTTTTGGACAACAAAGAGGTATCATTAAACCCTAAAATTTTCAAGCTAAACCAATTTGTAAATTCCAAAAAAAACATGCATTATTACCCACAACCATTTTTTTGACATATTGAAATCCGTTCATTTCATTGATTTTATTTTTGGATTGGAGAAGCGTTGATATAGTATAAATTTGCTTAGAAAATTTCAGCAAAATCTGGTTTGTAATGAAGTTTGTTTTTACTTGTATCATACTTTGTTGCAACTTCATATACATATGGTTGAAAGTAAATATGAAAATTGTTTTAAGAAAGAATTTGGTGAAGAAGCCTTCTCTTCCATCAATATCATGTGTTGGGGTGACATTTTGATTATTGTACTACAACTTGGTTAATACAAAGACATTGGGTTGCATGAGGACATGCAACATGTTCAGTTTGGGGGAGATGTTGGGCCACTAAATTTCCATTCTTATTACCATTTCGTAACGTATATTTCATCTATTCCTACCATTCTTTTATCACAATATCTATCATAACTTATCATTTAATCTCATTTCATAATTATTTATGCTCTTATGGATAAGTAATATTTATTCTCCTTTATTTTTAGTAAATTTAATATTATTATGAATTATTTTGTAAATGATGGTTTATTAATGAATTTGTATAATTCATGATTTTATCCTCCAAGATCTATTTTAGATTGCAAATACGATCTTCAGTTCAAAATTAAATATTCCAACTCAGAAATTCATTGGAATAACAAGTGATAGTTTTGCGTTGGAAATTTCAGGAAAACAAAGAAAAATATTGAAAATCTGAGACATGGGTTTTGTGCAGAATGGACCAAATTTGTTTGCTGGCGATAATTTTTCCAAAATTCGGTCTTCATTGGGATAAAAACAAGGTTCTTCGAAGGAAATATTCGTATATTTTCTGTTGTGACCGTTTTCCAATTTTCCTGAATTGCAATAATCAGATTTGACTTGTTAAACCTAAATCATGGTGGAAAGATCTCTTAGATTTTGTAATCAGTTGGTTGGAAATTACCCTTTTGTATCTTGTATATTTAAAGGACACAAATCAGAGAGACAGGAAGGGAGGAGATCATCATCTTGACTCTGTAACTTTCAATCATCATAATAAAGAAATATTGTGTTGTTGTTACATGCGTTATCTGGTTTAATTTCCATTTAGTTTCTATCTCTTCCTGCGCCCTACTAGGGAGGAAGGGCCTCCTCTTTAGCAGGGACTGCAACAGTTAAGGTAGTTGTACATATTTCTTCTTTTCTTTACGTATTGGTGGAAGTGTCGTTGGTGTTGTTCTAGCTGTGAGTAGATCTGCTTCAATTTCAATATTATTATGTCGTACACAGATGTAATTAGAAATACCAGCTAGTGTAATTGTTGTGTGGCGCGCTAGGTAAAGTTAATTGAGGTTTGATTACATTCATGTAGATTTTTTTTATTTCTGCATGAGTGATTTATTTTATCATTTGATTCAACAACAATTTTTCTTTAATTTGATTTTCTTCCGGTTTGATGTATCGGCATAGACAGTGCGATTGTCATTGAAATAAAAGACATCCCTCGATTGATAATTTATGTGTACTGTCGTAGTCATTTAACAGTGATTATTACAGTCCAACAATAAGTATTGTATTAGTTACTTAAATCAAGGTTCTCTCACCTTGATCACTTTCACAGTGCCTTCCCCATGACATGATTAGGCTACTCGGAGTCAGGTGTGTCATCCTAAGCTCCTTGATAACCATTGAAATTTCTATAACAACTGTTAGTAATCATAGTTAATTTCAAACAAATAGTTATTTTTTGGCTCTGTTAAAAGAAAACTAAAATAAAGTATAAGAGTTACACGCAAGATGGCCATAGTGATGGTAATGAAGAAGGTCATCAAATACTTTTAGATATAATAGCAAATCATGTGTCATGTAGTCTGTAATTTTGATAGAAAAAAATAATGTCCTTCAAAGATGTGTTTACTGGAAATTATAAGTATATATATTTTGAGATAAGTAACACTATGTGTTGGGATATGAAGTTTTGAGTAAAATTATTGTGTTGGAAAGCTTGATTTGAAATGGTTTATGGCTATCATATATTTAGGCATCAAGTATGAATTTCATACCAACTTGCTTCTCTAAATAATCATAACCATGTGAACACTCAAAATTAAGATATTGCAAGCTTGTTATAAGTTCTTATGTAATTTACTTCTATAGGTTCATCATACTCATTATCACAATCATGTTTGGGAGTTTGTGTTGTTTACTACATATTAGATGATGTTCATCGGGAATTTGAGATTATAACTTTTTTGGATTCCTGTTGTTGTCACTTGGGAATATTTGTTATAATAAAACCCATCGCATTTATTGGAATACTTACAACTAGTTAAGAAAAAAAAATTATGCGTGTTTCTAGGGTAGCATGTAGAGGTGATGTTACATAATTTAGAAGGAAAAAATAAAAATAACCCTAAATATGTTATCTCAACTGCAGAAGGAACATACTAGGAAAGCTCCTCTCTGAGAAGGTATTTATTGTCGAAAAGCATTGAAAGTTGTGTAGCATCTAGATTTTGTCAGCACAACAATATAGAATACTTATATTTTGATAATTATGTTCATTTTTAATAACATATCTAATGATAAGTTCAATGGAATGAGTATGAATTGCGTGAAATCTCCCTATGAAGAAAGCCAATAAATTCTAGAAATACTAGTTAATGTATTTCTTGATGGAAGCATTATATTCAACGCTAAACTTGTTTCCATGCATAAAACAACCGGCCCTCCTTTCATAACTCTAGAGTTGGAAGATGGAGCATCTATCACAACTAAGTTAGGGTTGTAGGTATCAAAAATTTATGTGCCCACCATTTTATCATAGTTATGGTTTCTTAATCTCTCTATGTTGTTTAAAAATTGATGTGATTTTGTTATTATGATAAGATCATAATAGGTTGTGATAGTGTGAATTTAGTAGTTGCAAAGTGGATGAGTTTAGAAGCCATGAAACATTGGGGATGTGTTTCCTTCAGAGGGATGGTAAAGTGTATTTAGGGTTATCATGCAATAGAGACAATGATGGTACAAATATGGGTTAAATGGGTGAGTGTGGGATTAGTTCCCTACACAAGAAAAGGATATTTTTTTGTTTATAACCAAGAAAGGAAATATTTTATGTGTTTCTATGCAATATTGTATTTCTTCTTTAGAAGAAGATTGTTGATGACCCTATTGAAGAGTCTATGTTTGTGTGTAATTTTTCTATTTATAAGATACATACAAAATGTTTCCTTATGCTTATGGATTTCAATAAGTCATCCTACTTGGGGATCCAAGATATTTGGATATTTGCAAGCTATTAGCGTCACAGTGATACCCACTAATGGGATTTCCTTCATCGTTTTAGCGGTTTCAACATGATTTTTCATATAATTTGTAGGTACACAACTCATCTTTTGGACATACATGGTTATCAATTATTACTAAAAGGAAAAATGACATACCTTGATATTGAAAAATTTACAGAGAAACACACCTCATTCTTCTTGTAGAACTTGTATATGTCTTTAATATATTCCACAACTTCCAATTGGGTTCAATTTCTCCATCATAAATTCTAGGAAGAATCTTGTAGAAGTCACATGTAAATCTTGAAATACCCCTATCAAGATTATTTATCATTTCCATCCCATTTATATCATATATAAACACAAAGCTATCTTACAACTATAAAAATCTCTAGCAATTAGGTGTGGATGTGGGTACCTTTTGTTCCTGTGTATTTGGATTTGAGCTAATATTTAAAACAAGAAAAAATTTATGGAATCAATATATTTTTTCAATAAGGAAGACCTCAATTCCAGATGTTGGAATTGTATATTGTGGGTGCTCCAATATCAACAAACATCTCAACATGTCACTCTAGTTTTTGGTTCCATCTAAAATTTTTCCTTAGAACTTGTGCTTGATGGCAATATAAGAATCCAATTTTTCAATCTGATACGATGGAAATTTTTGGACTTGTGCTTGTTTCAATTATGTTTATAAATTAAAGCCTCATATGACTTTGGCATGTTATCATGTTTATATAGATTATTTTTTAACTAATTAGATGAGAGGCTCTATGATATTCATGGAAAAGTTGCTGGTGATTTTTTGCAAATAAAACTATGATTTACATATAAATATAAATATCTAAAGAGCTCAAATACAAGTTGTTGACATATCCATCATCTTATGCCAAACTAGCATGAAATGCAGTGATTACCAATATACACAGATTCAAAGTTGTGGTTTATGTTGTAATTATACTTTATCATTCAGATATGGAAGTTTGAAGTATCTGTGCAATACTTCCAACTAGAGATATGAATTGTCCATGGTGAAGTCAATGGACAAGTTGGATCCTAAAGTAATGATATATTAGTACTTCTATATGCTAGTCTGAATCCATGGCTTTCTATAAAGACATTGACCCATAGATAAATACCATTTTCAAAACTTTCCTTATTGTTGGCGTTTTTTATGTAGATGGAGCTACATAGGAAACATCACTACACAACACTGCACCAGGCCTCCCTCTCCCCCATTCATAATATTCATCAAACTGAGATGCATTATAATAGAAACTATGAGAAAAATAAGAATTATGCTACCTTATGTTTGTAATTAATTGACACCCTTGTTGGAGACCCTAATTGGCATGAATAGATTGGAAAATTTTCTATTTTATGACTATAGTAATTGTTGTTGGAACATACTAAGTTTTGAAAATACTATTCTTAATACAATAGACCAAAATCCATCGACTGACTAATTACTTTAATTGGACATGCCTAATGTCAAGAGATTCAAAATATATGAAAAGGGGGTTTCAAGATCCATAGAGGCTTTTGATAGCAACTCAGATCCTTGATAATAACAAGAATGTATAGAGGAATTAGTGTCATGTTGTTTCCTGAATGTTTATGGATGAATAAAATGGTGTAAACATCGAGATTGTTGATAACTATTCTAATCCTTGATAGTGCATGGTTTTAAAGAGGAAGTATATTCTTCTACTTCAATGATGTTTATGGATGAAAACCTTGGTGCACAATTAGAGGTTGTTGTGTTATTTCCATCTGGGTTTGCAACTGCTACTATTGATTCCACCTACACTTTTGGAAACTTGTAGCTTAGAAAAATATATCCTCTTTTCTAATAAATTGATAATTGGACCTAGCTTCTCCCTAAACTATGGTTCTTAATTAGGAAACTTGTCATCATTTTCGTTCCTTACAGTGGTTAATGTATATACCCTTGACAACATATCCATCTCTATATGACTAAGTATTATATTAATTACTTCCATCAAGTTTCTCTCACTGTGATCACTTTCACAATGCCTTCCCCATGACATGATTAGGTTATTCAGACACAAGTGTGACAACCTAAGCTCCTTGATAACCATTGCAATTTCTCTAACAATTGTTAGTAAGGGTAGTTGCTTTCAAACAAATATTTTTTTTTCTAAATTTGATAAAGGAAAAATAAAATAAAGTATAAGGGTTACAAATAAGATGGGTATAGTGATGGTAATGAAGAAGGTCATCAAATAATTTTAGAAATAATAGCAAAATCATGTGCCCTGCATTCTGTTATTTTTCTAGCAAAATAGAATGGCCTTTGAAGATGTGTTCACTAGAAAGTATATGTATATATTTTATGAGATAAGTAACACTATGTGTTGGGATACCAAAATTTGAGTAAAAGTGCTGAGTTGGAAAGCTTGATTTGAAATGAGTTCTGGCTATCATAGTTTTAGGCATCAAATTTTAATTTCATACCAACTTGCTTCTCTAAATAACCATAACCATGAGAACACTCAACATTAAGATATTGCAAGCTTGCTACAAGTTCCGATGTAATTGACCTCTACAGATTTATCGTATTCATAATTTCATTCCTCTTTGGGAGTTTGTGTTGTTTACTATAGATCAGATGATCTTCATCAGGCATTTGAGATTATAAGTTTGTCGGATTCCTTTTTTTGTAGGTGGGGAAGATTTGTTATAATAATACCCATCACATTTATTGTAATACTTACATTTGGTCAAGAAAAATAAATTATGTGTGATTTTAGGGTAGCATGTAGAGGGGATGTCACATAATTTCAAAAGAAAAAATAAATAAAATGCTAAATATGTTATCCCAGCTGCAGAAGGACCATACTGGGAAAGATCCTCTCTAAGAAGGTCCCCTGTTGTCGAAAAGCCTTGAAAGTAGGATTCATAATTTATTTATCTCCATATTTTCAACAATTGAAGCACGTTTGTTTGTTGCAATAGAAAATAGCTGGGGCACGTTAGTATTGGCATGTTGGGATTCCAATCTCAGTGAGATGTGCAAGGAAATAGGTGTGAGCTTTGGAGGCCTAGTTGTGTGACAGTTTGACATATTTTTTTGCATATTCAGTTTTTTTCTTCATTTGAGCTTTGAAGGCCCTTCATATGGTGAACTTATAATAAGAGTACCTATACCACCACAACCCTTACAGGAAGTTGGTGCCTGATTTCTTCCAGTCCTGCAAGTTGCTAGGGATGTAGAAACACAAGTTGGATGGGAAAGAACTTTTGGTGCTCACATTCTTTATATACTTCTTATCTTGTAGTCCACCATGTTCCCCTAAACAAAATTCGTCGTCTTATGGAACCTCATTGAATGCTGAAATACGAGAGGCGGACTTCGAATTCATGTTGAGATCTCCAATTTGAGACTCTACCCCAAGGTTAGCATTCTCTAGAGAGAAACAAACTATATCTCTCTTTCTCGTCCATAAGCATTTTATCGAATACCAAAACCTCGTTGCGGTTAGAACCCTGCTAGTAGTCTATCTATCTCATCAAATTCCCACAACAAGAGACAAATGTCAAAATTGCAAAACTAAACCCTTGATATGTGGTGATGGGCATTTTTGTATTTCAAATCAAATGTTAAAAATAGTTCAATTAATCGTACGGAGGAGGGAAAAAGTGAGCCAAGGTAGCCAGCTTATTTCATTTAAAAAACGTCTATTATTATTCATATATATATATATATATATATATATATATATATATATATATATATATATATATATATATATATATATATATATATATATATATATATATATATATATATAATTTCTTTATTTATTTTATTATAAATAATGTTAATTTATCAATAAATTAAATTAAATTAAAATAATATATGTGTGTGTGTGTGAGAGAGAGAGAGAGAGAGAGATTAAAAATTTAAAAATATTAATAAATTTAAGTAGATTTTTTTTTCTTTTTTTCTTTTTACAGGTATTACTTTAACTTATACATTTGATTCAAAGAATTTATTGTTTTTACTCATTTATCATCATAAGGCACTTTCAATTAGGATTAAAAATCATTTTTAATGGAATTACAAATTTAGTTGAAAAATAAATTGCAAGATGGAATGGTTCACATGTTACTACATAGCAACAAATTCATTAACTTCCAACCTAGTTTGGTTACTCAATTAAAAAAAACACACACACAGAAAAATAGAAAAAGAATATTGTTTAAGATTGTTTTTAACTAAAGAGCAACTTGTCAACCAACCAATTTCCTAATTATGAGCATCTTAATCCTTTTGTATTTGATACCTCTCTTTATTAGTGGATATTTTGAAATTGCAAATTTTGAAAAGCAAATTATTGCAGCTCTCTAATATGGATTATCTACTTATATTCAACTCTATGTTATTACATGAATTATCACTCTATGATATTACATGGATTATCTACTTATATAACATATATGTGTATGTTTGCCATATTATTTTATATAAATAATATTCATAATTTTTATAAATATATAAAAAATAAAACACAAATGTATTAATTCATAATATCGTAATAATAATTTAATTTAGATCAAGTCTTGAGGGTTAGCTCTATTGGTCGAAGTCCTGGTCATTAAATTTCTTTCTCTATTGAGAGATTAAGGCTCCATGTTTGAACTATACCCAATGATCGGTGAACCACAAAAGCAAAAAAAGAATTAAATAAATGAATACAAGTAGCTTTTCCCAAATTCCAAATTCCATGGTATATATATATATATATATATATATATACATGGAGGGCCATTATCGAGAGAGTGATGGAGTGCATGAGCGGGAGGTTTTGCAGGTTAGCAAGATGTCGATTCCACGACGACTCTACTGAACAGTGCCCCAAGAAGGGCTGGCTCGCGCTCGGGGCTTTCTTGCTACTAGTGTGAATTAGCGGCATGCTCTAGTTCCTCAACGGTGGAAATGAAGCATCATGGGTTTGCAAAGGAGGGAAGGTGACTATGGCTGAGGTAGGCAACACATTTTTTCGAAGAAGGAAGGCGACAACGTTTGGGGCTGGAGGCCCTGCGCTTCGAAGGAGGTAGGGGTGGAGTGGATCAAAGGTAGCCAACTCAACAGATGGGCGCGGCTCTCTTACGGATCCCCTGTACGTCTCGATGGCCCTTTGTAGAGCAGAAGGTAAAGGGTCTCTCACAATAGGTATTGGATCTATTTGGATCTGAAGGGTGAGTCTTCTCCAGGTGACTATTTCCCTTCATCATGATTTTACTAATTTTTATACTTTAAGCTATACTTCCTTTTGTTGGATCTCTGTCCCGTTTGTCGTCTAGGTTTTTGGGTTTGTCGAATCTCTCCCACTTCCAATGCTCTTTGGTCTGAGGTTTTGGAGAGTAGTTGGACTCAATTTGGACTCCCCACTATGTGAGGAAACAAAGGCCCTTGGACCCAGCAACTATGCTACTGCAGGGGTCTTTCTAAGGGGTATAGGCATAAAAGATATCAAGGAAGAAGTAGAAGGAAAGGAAAATAATGCTGCAAATAGTTTCTAGATTTTTATAAGAACATTAGGTGGAAAATCCAAAACCCTCTGGGTACAGGATTCAGAACAGATCACAGATTTGAAGCAGAAGATCCAATTCTCAACAGTTATCCCAGCCACAAAAAAAAGTCTGATTTTTTCGGGAAAAACACTACAGGAAGGAAACCTTTTAAAAGGTTACCATATCCAAAGGAATTCTTCCATAGTCCTAAATCTAAGACTCAAAGGAGGAGCCGCAGGAGCAAGCACATCGACCAGACCTGGCCAGAACAGAACTCAAGGACAGATGAAAGGAGCCAATACTTTCAAAACAGGAGCCCCAAATGGCCCATCATATAGGAATATTATGCAAGGGAAGAACAAAGAAGCAACACCACTTGAATAGGCAGAGAACACGCCCAAACCTTATATTATGGAGCAAAAGATCTATGTTCTAGAACTGAACATAGAGGCACCAGAGATCGAGGAATATAGGTCTACCTTCGAAACACATGAAATAATATGTAGGTTCAACTGCTACTGGCCAAAACCAATGGAGCTGTTCCATTGGATTTTTACCAATTGGACCATGGACTATGACATACACCTTTGCTCTAAGGGATACTTTATTGTAAAGTTTCTATCACAAGAAGCTAGAGACATCATCCTTAGAGGGGGTCCGTGGTTCTGGGGGTCAACTGGACTTTTCATTGCTCCTTGGTTCCCAAATTTTGATGCCAATACGATGGAGATAACCAAAATGTCGGTTTGGGTCCGACTATATAATCTTCTGCTCCATTTCTGGAATGAAGGATTATTAGAGGGTATCGGAAACAACCTGGGGAGATATATCAAAACAGATATCCAAAGATTGGAGGAGAGAATATTCACTTTTGCATGAATCTATGTAGAAGTGGACCTCATAAAGGGGCTTCTTGAAAGTATCATTTTGAAACACAATCAACAAAAATGGCTGCAACATCTGGACTATGAAAACACAACGTTCAGGTGTAGAATATGCCAGAAAACAGGGCATCTACAAAACACTTGCCCGGATGCAACAAGGGAGAAGAGGAAGAAGAAGAAAATAGGGAAAGCATCTAAGGGATATCGCAACCCAAAAGGAGGAAAAAAAAACAGCAGAAGAACAAGGAAATAATGAACAAGAATTACAAGAACCATTGGAAACCAACATGATGACAGTTGAGCTGACGATAGATCCCACGTACGCTTTTGTTATAAGCTCAAGAGTGAATAAAAGATCGAATGTCTCAGAATGCTCAGACTCTGAGGAAGACAAATCCATGAGGAAAGATGAGTTGGCCCTGGTTCCTTCTCCCCTCTATTCAGGGACGTGGAAAATAGTACAAAAGAGGAAGGGAAAGCGTGAAAAGCCCAGCCCTGTTGGCAAATTGTAAAATATTTTGGTAGCCTCGCTACATTGACTAGTGTGCTAGAGCACACAAGCCCTTTGGGCGTCTCGAAATGCTTAAATACATCTGCAAAATGTAACTTTCATTAATATTAATAGAAATTTGTTGATTTTTTCTTTGGAATATATATATATATATATATATATATATATACCATGGAATTTGGAGAAAAGCTACTTGTATAATTCTTTTCTTTTCTTTTTTGGTTCACTATATAATTAAAAGGAATCCCTAATCCAGGTATATATATATATATATATATATATATATATATATATATATATATATATATATATATATATATATATATATATATATATATATATAGTCTACATTTACCTTGACTCATGTAAAGCTAGAAAATTTGAATCTGAGATCTCATATTTACATAATACTTTCTAACATGACTTATCACCAATTAAATTAATGAGAAAGACTCAATGTTTTATATATTTAAAATTAAAACAAATTTATGTTATTGTAAAAGGACATAATCTAATTTTAATATAAAAATTAATTTATAATATTCTTTTATTTTTTAGATTTAGTTGTTTTTTTTTTGAAATTTAAAATTAAAATAATACCACCTCATTTAAATATAAACATCTATTTCTAATATTGTTTTCCAAACCATATAGTACGATATAAAGTTCACCTGAGTGACTTTCACATGTTTATGATGATTTTTACATGGTTTGTGATTATTTTTGTTAATTATTTGGAGTTTGTGATTATTTTTGTTAATCATTCGGAAAATTTTGAGGTGAAATCTTGATTGGATTTATTTAAATTGGTTTTTTGACTGTATATATGGATTCAACAACCTAAAAAACCCTTGGGAACTTTGATTGTGTAGGGATTACCCATCAAGCTTGTGATTTCAATGAATTGCTGCCGGATTTTAGAAAAATTAAACCAGAAAAAACCACAGAAAAAAACTCCAAAGAGTCCCACTAAAAACTACTCCTTTTAAAAATAAGAAAATGAAAATATTAGATAATAAATTATAATTAATAGAAAATTGATTTTAATTTTTTTAGAAAAATATCTAGTCATAAGTTACTTTTTGAAGAATGCTCTGAAACAAAGTTTTATTGGAAATTTCCCAAAAAAAAAAATGCCAGTTCACATCCGATTGACTTTCGTTATGGTAATTTTTAACTTTTATTATATTTTAAAATTTTAAAAATGATAAAAGTGAAAATATTAGATGATTATAATGGTTATTAAACTAATTTAAAATAATCTTATTTTTTAATAATAGAATATGTTTTAAAATTGTTTTTGTTTCACTAAGAGCTTATTTTCCTCATATTTACATTGTATTTGATATATTAAATTATTTACATAATATAAATGGATTAAAAGTAAAAATATTAGATTATTATAATTGTTATTAAACTAATTTAAAATAATCTTTAAATAAAATTATTTAGTTATGAGTTATTTTTTAATAATATAATATGTTTTAATTTTTTTATTTTATTTTTGACTAAGAGCTTATTTTTCTCAAACTTACATTGTATTTGATATATTAAATTATTTAAGTAATGTAAATGGATTAATTTATATAAAATATAGTTTTTATTAAATTTTATTTTTAAATAAAATTTAATGAGAAAAGATTAAAAATAAAATTATATGTAAATGAGTTAATTTATGTGAAATTTAGTTTTTATTAAATTTTATATTGAAACCAAATTTTATAGAATAAGGTTAAAAAAAAGTATTTTTTTGATAAATGTTAATTAGTTTTTTATTAATATAATAGTTAAAATGTCAAGTCTCACTAGCATAATTGGTTGAGGACTACCCATGATCAAGCCTGGGTCTTGTTAGCGAAGCTACCCATGATCATGCCTCACCCAAATTGTTGAGCCTATGCTAAGAGAGAAGACATGCTAAAAATCCAGTCAACTTAGAGCACGTACAACAGAAACTAAGAATACGAAAAATCCAATCAGTTTCAACTTAATCTTGGTGTGACAAAAGAAAAGTGAAATCCCCGAGTAATTTTAAGTGACTTTGACTAATTAACTGTAACTTAAACTCAACATAATTTGGGTTTTTTATTTAAACAATATTGAAAATTGAAATAAGTCTCTATTGAAAAATCAGTTTTGCCCTTTTGTGTTGAAGTATTTCATGTATTTAAAACTTTCAGAAAAGCCTGACTTGTCAGTTCACCTGTCCATTATCTCCTTTGGTATTTTAAGAATTACTTTAGGTATGTGGGAAACATGAGCCATGATTGATTTATTGCGATAGGCGCGTGCCAACACGAGCAAATCCAAAGTCTGCCACGTGAAGCATCGCGCTGGCTGCTTGCTTCCCCTTCTACTTGTCCAGCTGTACACACTGTTTGACGAAGACGAGACATTCTCATTAGCCCATATGGACGCTACTTAGCCAACGTGTCAAATACACGTAATCAAATCCATTTTTTTAATTCATTTATATATTTAGTTTGTCCACGCTGTCAATTCTTCATGAGTATGAAAGGGAGGAGAATCATGTGTTTGGTGTACAGACTGCAGCCTCATCTAACTTTCTCGCCCAATTGCTGCATCTTCTTGACACACCATGATATTCAGTTTGGCACAAAGAATCTATAAGCTCTGCCAATCAAGGATTGCTCTAACAGATCCAAATCCAGAGGAGTATTGATGGCCTCACAGTGCATTGAATCTATTCACAGTTGCCATTTCCAGCTCAATACTCAGAGTTCAAGTTCCAGAAGGCAGTCAGAAGAATCATGCAGAGGCATAGCCAGAGCCTGCAGGTTGCCATTAATTCCATCAAAGAAGAAAGTCATGATTGATGTACACTTAGTCTGCTCCAACCAGAAATTTCATGACCAATCAAGGAAGCTGCAGGTTAGATCCATGCTCAGCTCTTCTTTATCATCCCCTGCAGACAGATTTTCTCCTCCTCCTCCCCCCACTGGAGAGAAACTTGATCAATGGATGAAACAATCAATAATTGAGGTATTTATAATTTTATCATCACTTTATCATCACTCCCCAGGAACAACAGGTTGAATTTAATTGTTTCTTCTTCATGATATTTTTTTAGGTTTGTCAGTTTTATTTTTTGGTTAATTAAAGATCAAACATTGATATACAGAGTTCATTGGTTTGTTTGTTTATTGTCATGGTAGAAACCAATAACAATGAAAGCTATTTACTAGTTTTCTATCTATCAAAATACTCAAAAATATAGATTCAATGTTAACTATAACAATGAAAGCTATTTAGTAGTTTTCTATCTATCAAAATACTCAAAAATATAGATTCAATGTTAACTATCTTAGATTTAGACTATCTATGTTTATCTATTACTGTAAATGGTTTTATTGAATTCAAGTGGTGGGGCAGATTGTGAATCATATACAGGATGCCCCCTTTCTACATTATGTATATGACAAAAAATCTCCATTGCCAAGGAGTTGGCAAAAAGTGCCTGCAACTTATATTTCCCAGGAAGGAGGAGGAGCAGAGGAGAGCTGGGGCATGCTTAGAAATTATATATCACATATTTGTCCTGATGGAATGATCTATGTACAGAAGTTGAATTCTGACTGCAAATGCAAATACTGCACTGCTCATGGTTATAGCAGGAGAGGATCAGGAGAAGGAGAGCAGGAAGAAGGCAGCACAGATATGTGGGGTTTGATCATCCAAGGTAGAGGTGGTGGGGTCAGTTGCTGTGCTTCTTATATTTTGAAAACCACAAGGTTTGTATCAGCAAATGGGTGCTGGACACAGTTCTCTCTTGTCAAAGCAAAATGCTTTGGTGAATGCCCATGTACCCAGTTCATTCGTTCATGGCTTTACCAGTCCCACCAGGTCTGAAGTTTGACTCACCTTCATGAAATTTATAATTGCTGGATCCCTTACTGTATTTCAATGAAGGTTATAATGCCATTAATGATTTCATAATTGCTGGATCCCTTACTGTGTTTCAATGAAGGTTATAATGGCATTAATGATTGAACTTTTCTTTAAGAGCGCATCACAGTGATTGAACTTACTGTATTTCAATGAAGGTTAAGAGCGCATCACAATGGCAATTACTTAGTTGTTAGGTTGATGCATATCTAATGACAGCATTGTTACCATTAAGATTTTCTTATTCCCCATGAATGGCTTTTATTACTAGAGCTGCAATGTTTGGCTTTTACTACTAAAGCTGTTATGAATAGATTTAAAAGTATATGATATTTAAATTTGTAGTTGTTTATGTTAAAGGTTATTGTTTTTTATTTATAATAGTTAAAATTTTAATTCTAAAATTGTAATTTATTTTTTAATTTATGGAAAGGAAAAAAAAGAGAGAAATTTAAAAAAGGTTAATTTATGGTAATAAAAATGATGTGAAGATGTCTTAATATAAATGAGTATGTTTTTTTTTTGTAATAAGGAAATATGGGAGAGAAGGAAAAAATATAGATGAGAGAAGATGGAAAACAAGAGGTAAATGGGTTTGATTCTTTAAGAGGGAAAAGAAGGAAATAAGAAATGGGTTTGATTTTTTAAGAGGGAAAAGAAGGAAATAAAAGAAGGAAAAGGGAAAAGGGAGAGAGAAATTAATATGGGAAAAAATGGGAGAAAAGAGAAGGGTGAGAGGAGGGAGAGAAGGTGAGAAGGAGAATAAGAAAATAAAGAAGAGGGAAAGAAGAAAATAGGAAGATGAAGGAGGAATAGAAAAAATGAAGGGAAAAAGAGGGAAATAAGAATAGGAAGAGGAAGATTCACGAGTAGGAAGAGGAAGGGACATAAGAAGGAGGATGGAAGAAAAGGAATGAAGGGGGTTGGGGAGAGAAGAGAAGTAAGAAGGGGAAAAAGGAAGCCGGGCAAAGGAGGAGAAAGAGGAAGACTTAAATCTTTTATTTTTGTTTAAATGATTTTTCATATTTTTACAAATTTCCTTAAAAACCAATTTACCTAAAGGACCTAAAAAAATTATTTGTTTCAAACCCAAATTCTCTCAATAAATTTGACAAGTAGGTTCACACAACCTCTAGACAAATCTCTAATGCAAAAAAACTATATGAATAATTTGAAATAAAACTAAAAAAGTGTCTTCAAAGTCATTTACATTCAAAAATGCAGTAGGAGAATCTAAAATAGGATTTTAATCCCTATTTTCTTTATGTCCCTCCTGCATGTGCATCCCTCTTGTCTCCTTTATGATTTTCCTTCATCCATTATCAATGTATCCTACAAGTGAATCCCTTTTGCATTGTGCCTATGTCCTTGCTTGATCTTTGTTGTATCTTTTTGACATCCTTTTTGCATCTAAGATATTTAACTCTTTTATTTTTCTTATTTGTTAATTAATTCATTATTATAGAAAAATTAATAATCAACAAATTTATTAAGTATGTACTTAATTATTTCACTTAATGAATCTCGAAGGATTACCTCAATCAATTGAACCGCCCAACCCAAAACATGTTTCTAAGAGAGGCTATAAGTCATAGGTTCAAGTCTAGATGACTTCTTTAGGCTAGCTAGTAATTGTTGTGATTGGCAATTAAGCCTCCCTCCATTTAGATATTATAGAGAATAAGAAATATCTTATAAGGTTTTCCTTGAATTTTTTTTTTTTTTACTTAATGTGTAAAACCCCTAAGAGTCTTGTCCCCTGATGTGTAACCCATATCCTTGATCCCTTGCAACACCTACCCCCTACTTCTTGATAATATATGGTAAAATCCATAATAACATGAATTTAACACACTAGTCAGAAAGCATGATAATACCAATTAACATGATATAAATGTTATTTCATCACGATGTATGGATTTCATCGTTTATGCACAATATGATAACTACTCATAATTTCCAACATTTAAGTTAGAATCATGCTTACAACAATACTAGTTAATGAAATAACCAAAGTTTAACATCTAGGAATGCAATAGTTCACTGAAGAATACTTATTTGTTGACTTCTTTCCAACCTAAGTGTTCACTTTAAGCCCTTCACCCTCTAAGCCCACAAACTAATAAAGAATATGCTTAAAAATACCATGGCCAACAAAATATCACAACCCATAAAAGAATCAATGTTATTTTTTCTTTCTTTTGTTTTATTTCCATATTGAAATTCAATCAAAAATGCCAAATGCCAACAAGTGTGTTCCCCTCTTTCTTTTCTTCCCTTCCTCGTATAAGAAAATTTGTAATGAAATGATCTAAGTGGATATTGGTGGCCGCCCACCACTTCTACTAACTTAATGGTTCTCTATCTTCTTGGTAGTTTCTCTGTGGTTTTTCAAGTCCCAAATTTTGAGGGCAATTTTGAGGCCATAAATGATGTATTTTTTCCATTCAAGGGGCTTAAGGTTTCCATAACATGCCTTGGCCCCAACCAAAAGTTGTAATCCTTAGATAGTTCTTTAAAACAAGCTATTGTGTGCCCCAAACAAACATTGTATGCAAAATTTGTTCCGCTAAGAAGTTGATGTACCAACTAACCACCTTGGGGTCCACAAACCTTTTGGTGCTTTATATTCTAGGTTGTGGTTTTGGACCTATAGGTTATTTATTTATGTAAATTTCCATTATTTTAGCCTCTTGTAATAGTTTTTTGTGAGTGCATATCACTACCATCTCGCTCCCTAGAGAGATAGCTACCACCATTCTAGCCAATTTGTGTTCGACATTATTCTATTATTTTATTTATTATGAAGAGTTTTGTTTTCACTATATTATTGCTTTGTGCTTTATTTCTTTGTGTCTGTGTTCTGTTTCCTTTCATGCCTTCCATTTTGTTCCTAGTATAACCCAAATCAATGGTATTAGAGTAATCTTCTCGTTATTTTTTTTCAAAGTATTTCCCCAAAAGGTTAGGCTACATAGGGTTGGGTCTTGAGCTAGTTTCACTTGAGAATGATTGCTCTCACTAACCCAGGCAACCTCCCATGACAAAAGAAAAGAGAGTTGATGGAGTATGAGATCTTGTCATGTTGTTTCTCAAGGAAGCACTCGCACGACCGAATAATGAGATCCTTCGATGACTAGCAATAACAACTAATGAACCTTCAACAAGCAACATTTTTTTAGGTGTGACACCTTTCAAGGTACAAATTAACTTTGATATCTCGTTATTCAAAGGAAAAATAGATGCAAATTCTTGAAATGGTTAAATCTATTAGAGGGATATTACTCTATCCAAAAATATATGACAATGAGAATATCACTTTCATGCTCCTGAAATCCATTACCCACGGTAAACATGGGTGGGAAGGTTATTGGGAGTGACACGATGAATACTAGTCTGTGATATTTGATGCAAGACCCATTTGGGATGCTTTTGTTGATGCCCTTAAGTAGGAATTCTACCCTGTAGGAAACTATGATGACCAGTACATGGGATGATTAAGTTCGCAATAAAAGAGAGACCAAATGGTGCTACAATACACCAATATTTTCCATAGCTTTCACTAAAATATGGGTACCAAAGTCTCCAAGAAACACCTAGTTTTGAGGTACCATAGTGGCCTACATAAGTACATGCAAACAGAGATGGTCATCTCCTCATTAGGACTCAATTATCAATATGTTGTCAAAATTGAGCATAAATTGAAGCAAAGGAATAAGCAGGAGTTCAAGTATACAAATCCATTGCAATGAAATCCTCGAAAAAGTGGCCCTAACTTGCAGAAAAATATACAATGCAATGAGAACCAACCTCAAGAAAAATAATCCAAGTCATAGTAAAGAAAAATAATGAGAACTTGAAGAAGGACACTGGAAAGTTGTGTGAGTTCCACAAATCCCTTTCCATGTCACTAATGAATGCCACTCAAAAGAATCATTATTGGTTGAGCTTCAAGAAAAAAAAGTGGGATATGGCTCAAAATATCAAGTAGAACACCATAAAGGAAAGTGAATCATCGATGCAAAACCTAGTGCTACCATTGCGACCACAAAAATCTAACCAAGAGAGTCAGAGGATCTTGCGTATTGGTAGTGCCTCCCCCATTCATAGATGTGGGTGAATTAGACCCACTACATTTAATTGTTTATATTAGGAGCCAAAAGAACCTAATATTAGATAAGGTCATCAAGATATTGAAGCTACTAATAGTGCCACACCCCAAACCATACACTATCAGTTGCTTGAACCAGGAATGGGACATTAATGTCAACCAACAATGCCACTTGTCCTATGGGATTGTGCGATGTTTCCCCACTCAAACTTTGTGATGTTATTTTAGCACAACATTATAGGTAGAAAAATTATGTTATTTATGAGTCATATCCACCTAGTGACATTGTTTCTCTAGGGGGTCATCTGTACATGGTACCAAAGGTAGTTACGACTACCACACTTTCATTGATCTTGGAAAAATTGTGCCAAAAGGTGATCTCTCAGACTTAATTTTTGTCCTCTTCATGGTACAATCAAAATGTGAAAGGAATAACACTATGACCACCACATCCTCCACACAGGGGCTCTTTTCAAAGAAGTTGCTATTGGACAATATTTTAGAAGCATATAAAGATATTTTCGTTTCACCCATGGTGGTGCCTCAACACTTCTAGGTCAAACATTCAATTGAATTGATACTTGGTGGTCCTTTATTTAATGACACAATATATGGATGTTATCTCTTAGAGAATGAGGAAATAAAACTTAAAATTCAGGAGCTCATCCAAAAGGCCATATTCAACCAAGCTCCTCACCTTATGGGAGCTCAATTGTGTTGGTGCAAAAGAAGGAAGGGACATGGAGACTCTATATTGATTATAAATCACTGAACAAAATCACTATCAAGAATATATTCCCAAACCCCCTGATTGATTATATTCTTGATCAACTAAAGCATGCCAAGTTATTTATAATATTGATCTAAATTCAAACTAACACCAAGTTCCAATTGAGAAAACCAATGAATGGAAGATAATATTCAAATATAAAGAAGGCCTTTTTGAGTGGTTGGAAGTGACCTTTGGATTAACTAATGCTCCAAAAAAATTCATGAAAATGATGGATGATATCTTTCATTTATTATTGAAATATTTTATGTTGTATAATTGGATGACATCGACATCTTTATAAAAACCTAGGAATAACACTTGGAACACATTCAATAGGTCCAAAGAACCCCACGCCAACATATGTTGTATGTCAATTTTGAAAAATGCTCATTTGGCATGTTGAAAATTCAATATTTGGGATACATCATCAATGAACACGGGGTTCACATGGACCTAGCCAAGGTCTAGGTCATCTAAGATTGGTCATCCTTGATGAACCTAACAGATCTCCATAATATTTCAGCCCTTGTAACTTATAATAATGGTTCATGTTTGGGTTCTCTCATCTTGCTTAACCCTTAAGTCAAGTGACCAAGGGTGGAGCTAAGGAAAAGTGCCAAGCTAATTTGGAGGTACATTATAGTTAGGTTGTAGGGAACTTTACTATAGATATGAAAATAGTAGTACTTCAAAATTATTTCTATTATTCAAATCTTGGACTGGACGTCCACCAATATATCAAAACACACATTGTCCGTGCCATTGTTAAAATAACCATCAAGAAGCAAGGGTTGTACACTCCTCTACCTTCCCAAAAAATCCTTGGGAGTTAGTATCCATGGATTTCATGTCAGGTTTATCCTCCACTAGGCATGGTAATGATTGTGTTTTTTTGGTTATCGATCAACTCTCTAAGATGGCCATTCTAGCACCATGCAAGAATATTATCAGTATAACCGAATCCATTTCTAAACTCTTATTTTAGCACATGTTGGCTCATTTTTGGATACCTTGGAGAATTATTTAAGACAAGGATAGTAGGTTCCTTAGTAATTTTTTCTCCCTCCTATGGTCTCTAATATATACCAAGCTAGCCAAATCAACCACCTTTCATCCCCATATATATGGAAAAATAAAAGTGGTCAACAGGATGATTGAGCATATCATGAACATGTACAAGTCCAAGCATTAATTTACATGGAATGAAATCCTTCCATATATTCAACATAGCTATAATAGATCTCGCCACAACTCTATTGGACACATTTCTGTTCAGATGTTCTTGGGGTTTCAACCATTGGCCCCAATTGATGAAGTTTCCCATTGCATCTTCATTGGAACAATCCTCCCATGCTCAAGCCAACACAAAGAGAGCAACCAAATTTTTGGAACATATCCAAGGCCTCTTACAACATTTTCAAGACATCCTACATAAATCTAGCTCTAAGTACAAAAACAACATAACCTACATCAGGTTCCATATAAGTTTTAGATCGGTGATAAGGTGTGGTTTCATTTACAAAAAATATAACCTCACAAGCTCCTATAGGAAGCTCATACCAATCCATATGGGCCTTACATACTCACTAAGGTTTTGGGTAAAAATGGTTTGAATTGAGTATTCCCCCTTCCTTGGATTACACCCAATATTTAGAGTGGAGTTGCTTCAACTATTTTTTCTAGCTTTGTTGGGTACCTTGGAGGTTGGTGAGTAGTTGTCCCTAATGAAAATCAATCTTGAATGCATTGTGTTATCACCAAATTGAACTTGATTGGCTGCTCATCAAACAACTCAGTGTAACTATTTCAAACCACTTCTTATTGAAGAATAGCCTCTTCTGTTTGAGAGGGCTCTCTCAAGGGGGTTTATGATTTTGAATAATGATAGTACTAGATGGCTAACTCTATATAAATTGTAACTTGTTTTTTATGATTGCAAGTTGAAAAATTCAGGCTTGCTACCATTGGGCTTATGGAGTAAATAATTAGTAGTTTCAGTGACAGTGGTTCTTCACATGGAAGCTGAGGCAGATAGAGGTTTTTAACAGAGGCAACTCACACACAAAACATAGGAAAACATAGTCATTTCATCAGTAAAGGAAGTCAGAGCATAAAATTATGAATTATGAGTAATTAGAGATGAAATCTACTGCAAGTGATAGAGCATAAATATATAGATCAATAAGACATCAAAAACCTCATGAGAATCTAAGGTCTGGAAAGAAGAATGTCACTTTGTATTACTGATATTGGTAAAAAACATACAAGCAACAGTTTGGTGCAAATGTTTTCCAACCCTTTAGTACTTCGATTTTTTGTCTATAAATAGAAATTCTTTACAATAAGGATGATCTTCCTGGTGGCTAGATCCTCGAATTCTCGTACGACACCTTTCATAACTAAAATCAATAACTTACAACAGAAAATTGACAGCTACCTTTTAAAGAAATCAATTCCTAATAGGACTCTATCCCCTATTTATTGCATTCCTCTATCTTATCTGTGAAACAGTTACATGATGGCTACAAATTTAATATCACATACTCGAAGGACACATGACCAAGTTCACCACCACTTTACAAATTTAAAGCATCCCTAGATTTGTGGAGCATAACCCTGCTTTTTAGGAATGGATAACCTCCATCTTCAACGTCATTTTGACTAATGACCTGGCTGCATGGAACTCCCTTTGAGTCATAAATATCTGCTAATGAAGTCCTCTGACATTCTGGAAGTCTCCAACTGGAAAAAACTACTTTGAAGATGCTCAAAATCCTTCAACAATTTCTTGCTACGAAAACAGGACAGTTTCATAGTGAGTTTTAGTAGCATGGGAAAAGTGGCTTTTCCATCCATACTCTTCACTTCTTTGCTGTTCCATCATGTTAATCATGTCATGACACCTTGCCACCATGGATCCCCTTCCTTAAAACATGCAAAAAATGACTTTAAATTAAAAAAGGCACCTACAGGTTTTTTCGTAGCGTATTTTTGGCTTCAAGCCTGAGGTACGCTACGAAACTGTGTAAAAACACAGAAATTGCCCCTTTCAAAATTGTCTTAAAAAACTGACCTCCAGCTGCAAAATTTTGATTCTCTGCATGTTATGAATATCCTAAGGCATATTATATCTCAAATTATTACTCCTGTGGTGTTTCTTCTTCATTTACAATCAGTTGACTAATGGGCTCTTCTACCACAGTCATTTTCAACCCTTTCTTTTCCAACTCTACATGAATCAGATCCAATTCTTCTTCTAGATCTTTCACTTTGTCCTTTAATGTCCTGTTCTTGGATTGCAAGTGCAAGTTGACCCTTTTGATGTGCTTGACCTCTCCTCTTAGTGGTTGAATCCACTTTATCGACTTTTCTGTATTGTCTAAGGTCTTTGAGACACTTGTGACTTGATATTCCCATATTTTCCTCATTTTTTCAAACTGAACCTTCTCAACCCTATGCTTCTTTGATTCTTGCTTCAAGACTGATATCTCCTTGCCTACCTCTTTCAACTGCTCCTTAAGGGTTTCAATTTCTAGTTTTTCAGTGATTTTCTCTTTACCCTTCTTTTGTTTGATAACCATCTCTTATTTTACAGGTGAAGAGAGATCTATGATGCTTGGTGGCTGCGCAGTTTCAATGATGTTTTAAGTCTCTTTGCTACTTTCCATAACCTTCCTTGCATGTCTGGATATTGGCTTTCTAGGTTGAAAAATGAAACCGACATCATCACCTGGAAACTCTAATTTTTTAGTTGTTTTTCCTTTCTTTAGATTTCTTCCTCCATCTTCAACATCTTCAGCTTGCACAATGGGAGTTTCTTCAATGTCAATTACATGCAAGATGTCTTCTAAGTTTAATTTAGCCACTATTGGCTTCTAGTAACTCTCTTGTTTCTTTGTCTGCTAACTGTTGGCTTCTATTTTGCAAGTGTTGTTTTAGGTGTGTGAATCTTCTGAAAAGGCTCTATCTCTATGCTCACTGGTTCAACTTGCTTTGCCACTGTTGGTGATGAAATATTTCTGGGTTTGGAAACTCTTTTAGGAGTGACAACATCAACTTCAAAACCACTCATCAACAAAAAGGAGGTTCAATCTCTGTCTATTATCTTCAACTCCTCTAACACCAACAACTTAATCAAACCATGGTGAAAGAGAGAAGTTTCATTTCCTTCTGTTTTAACTTGAACCTTATCTGACATTTTACCTAGACTTCTGCATAAATAAAAGGGCAAGTCAAGTGACCTCTTACCCACAAAATGCAGAAGAAGCCTAAGGTGGTAGGAGTAGACCATGTGAAATCTTCCTTCATAGGTGAAATACTTCTGAATGATCATCAACAGCTTTGAATAGTTGTCCTTCATGAAACTCCTAGGGATAACATTTATGAGATCAACTTCACTATGCTCTGGTTTGATGAAGTCTTTGCAATCCTACATGGTGAATTTGTTGCCTTTAAACCACTGTTCCCCTCCTCTAGGGATTCCTGTTGTTTCTAAAATGTTGTCTGGTGTCACTGTTAGGTTCAACATTCCAACTTTTGAAGTTGTTCTAGTGAAACTATTAGAAAAATCCTTGGAAACCTGTAGATGACAACCCTGCAACCTTTGACAGAATTGCAAGAAACCTATTCTTTTGAATACCTCCATGTCAGTTGGGTCTTCATTGAGAAAATTTATGTCCATGGGCTCATACCTATGGCAGTGACTACCTTTGTTTGTTTTATTCCTTGCAGCCATGGGTGACTTTATATCTTCTCAACCTCGCTTGCTTGATGACACCTACAACCTTTAAATTTTCCAGCAACCTGCTTGGCTCAGTGAAGCAGCTCTCCAGAACTCTAATTACATGTAAAGATAAAGCGGAGTATAACAAAAATACTAATCGGGTAAGGTTTTGATGTTTTAAATGACAACTCATGCATTAATCATGGCACATGCATGCTAAAAAGGGTAATGATGATCTCATACATGTCTTTGTACCTTTGAATTAATCCTAACAGACTCGAATGACCTCCACCCTAACTCCTCCAATCATGAACTGACACTTTACATCGAGTTTGACAAGACAGACAAGAAATTTTTTTTTCGTAGCGTAGCTAGCTTATTCTCTGACAGTTTCGTTATGAAACTATTAGGCAGTTTCGTAGCGAAAATTGTTATTTCGTTGTATGAAACGCTATGAAACGTTGTAAAACTGGCTTAAGCGTCCTTTTTAAATTTAAATTCTTGGGAAATGAAAACTGACACCTTATGATGACTGATGGGACATGACATGACCTAAATGGAGGTGGCTGAGATAAAATGGAGGTGGCCTTGAACCTTAGGATAGGTTAAATATGTAAAAAGAAAAAATGAAATTTTCCTATACCAACTTGAAAGACTTAAGGAGACCTTTGATAAATGAACTGTATGACCATGTCAAGTAATGTTTCACAACTTTATGAGTGATAACACATTGAACAAGCTAAAACAGATTAGATCATGGAAAATAAGATGAAGGATACCCAACAAAAGAACATACAACCTTATCACGTTGTCAAAGTAGGGAAACTTCTTCACCAAGGAAAGTGGATCACTAGAACCAAAAGTTAGAAAAAATTTCCCCATCTAATGAGGGAACTTGATGAAATGGAGACCTGTTGGCTTGAGGGGTCCTGACCTAGGTTCAGTGTGCAAGGTTTGCCAACAAACCCCTATACTACTGGCCCTTTCGGCACTGACCTGCTTTTGCAGGTCACAGTATCACCCGAAGTAGTATAGGTGGGTGCTAGAACCAGGTTTCCACACCCTGAGAAAGGAAGGGTAAGGCAAGCAGAGATGCGCTCTATTTCGTAATTCCCAGATTACCTTGTTTCTTTATAGGGTTAATTATGTATCTATTTGCATCCATATGCACTAGATCTATAATTATATGCTTTCTATAACATCAACACAACATTATATAAATAGAGTGGAATAGATCTAGATCCAAGCATTAAGTACACAGACCTTCGCAGTGAAAAGACATAAAATACATAACAAAAAAATTATCAGAAATTCATACAACAGTACTCACAGATTCAGATATTTGATAACCCTTCGCATTCATTCATTAATCAATATTTCCTTACAATTCCCTTCCCAACCTGTGCACACAGTAGCAGGGTCCGCACACAGCTGGACTAGGATCTCCGTGCACACAGCCAGTAGGATTCTATTCCCCAAAACCCAAAAAGATAGCTTAAACAACAGATCGCATCAATAGCTTATCCAATCCTATCCTTTACAATCCAAAATGCACCTCTATTTATAACAATCTAGTCTTAATGTTCCTATGGTCTGTAACCCATGGTTTTCGGACCCCTAGTTTACCCTTTGACCCATTACAATGCGTTCGGGGCTTTGACCCATCCCAAAACCCCTGCGCTATACTAAATATAATAAAAAATAATAAAAATGGACCAGTTTCGCAACTTGTTAGGAGACCCCATTCCAACATTCCCCCAACACAATCTTGTGACTCGTCTCAAGTCACTGCACTGGTGTGGCTTCTATTTGCGCATGCAAAGTAGCCAGACTGCAGAAAAGTGGAGGGAGTATGTCCTGACTTTGGGCCACATCTTGTTGTGCAATGTTGACCAGCGCTAGAGAGGCAGGTCCATCTGTATCCGCAACAACCCATTCTAACATCCGGTGGAGGCGTGCGATGGCAGACTGAGCATCGTGTGCAAGCTGGAGTGCGGTATCAGACCAGGGCTTCAACCATTTTCGAACAAAATTCTTGGAGTGGTGAAGGTACTTAATCCTGTCCATGGCAGCTAGGTGTTGCGCGGAGACGGGGGAAGGTGTGGAGGCTAGGGCTTGCTCCAGAACAGCTTCTGCCTACTGTAATTCTTGTTGGACATGCTAAAGCGTGGAATGGTGTTGTAGTGTTTTCCATAGCTGCATAGCTGTTTCCACCAATTGGGCTCCATGCACCAGCCGATCCTGAATAATATACGTTGCATCAGTGACCACAACGATCCGCTGGGCTCGTACTTCTAGAGGCATGTCATATTGCTGTCGTCTGTGTCGGTTACGGCAACGAACCTCTCGCAACACTCTGGAGGATAGTCCTTGTAACTCTATACTATATAGATGCACTAAGTCTAACTGAACATCCTCAGTAGTTGGGTCGGGAGTGAAAACTATGGCAGCACAAGGGAGTGAACATACATTGCTTCTAGTGGGCGGCGTTCGAAAACGGCGGAGAAGTCATAGAATGTCCCTGTACTGCAACGTTCCTGTTGAGCATGGTTCGCAGATAATCATTTCTGTCTGAATCCCATGCTCACTCTTATTACTGCACTCAGCATCCCCATGTCCTCTTAACAGTTCCTTTGGTGGGTTGGGGTCCATATTTTTAATAGAGAGACGAGCGTGATAGAGAGTATGGATGAAAAAAAAAAACCATAACGCAGATAGCCAAAGCCTATTGAAGGGTGAATAAATAGCCTGACCCGAAGTTTTCCAGCCATCCGCGCCCCATCCGAAGCTATTTAATGGTGAGGTAGCTCATGCGTGGCATGTACCCTCGATCTGTCAGACCATGCTTATCATAAATGGCTGCATTGATGATCTGCCACCTGTTTTTCGTGCTTGCAAGTGTCTTTTCTCATTAAATCGGGATGTGCTGACGGTCATCCTTCGTGCCCAAGGTCGTGTCCATGGAATGTTAGACCATGGATGACGCTTGGAGTTTGTTTGCATACCTTGAATGAGGGTTGACGCGAGGTGTACCTACGAGTTGATCGACAGTCTTTTCGAGGCCTTTACGTTGTTCATGGGTAGGACGTCTTTGTGTGATAAGGCTGCTCTTATGTTATTTATTACTTGAGATGTTTGTAGATTCTCCAGGATATACATGGTTGTAGACAGGTCCGTAATCCTACATGTGCTTAGGTCAGTGGTACCCTGGTAAGTCTGGTTGGGCAAGGGTCGATCGCACCCTTGAGTGTTGCACGCGGAGGGTATCCACGTAGGTTGAATGACCTTGGAGCCCATCTGGCCACTGGGGTTTCTATACGCAGGATCACCCTACTCCAATACTTCTCCTGAGTAAAGAATATCGGTCCCTGCGTAGGTGCTTGGCATCGGGTTAGCGGTAGTGCTTCTGGCCTGTGTTCCGTGGGAATCGTAGGTGTCTCAGGCTGCTGATTATCACCTACGCCCTCCTGGCAGGGCAAGGTTCTTTCTATGGTAGAGATGTGATGGAAATTCCTGATGGTATGAAGGCTACGAAGCGCCGAAACCTCATGAAACCGACCTTGCCAATTCTCCAGCTCCTCATCGGAGTCGGAAAAACATTCACTGTCCTTTTCCCAACAGAGCATTCCTTCATCCATGGGGTTAACCCGATATTCATCCTGCGCAGTTATATTATAAATGCGATCTAATTCCTCCTTTGCATAGGCTGGCTCTGTATACCGCGCACCTTCTGCTGGATCTAGGGGTACTATGACACGCGTACCTTTGTTTTCGAACACCATGTTGCGTTTCTTGAGATTGATGACCCACACCATTTCTATTGCCCAGTCTAGCCCGAGGAGAGCAGGGTAGGGGTCTGCATCTTCAACTATTTATATTACTTCAAAATCAGCTAGGACCCTGACCCCTGCAATGTCAACCATGACTTTTAGTAACCTACCCAGGGGATGATTTTTTGTTGATTTTCCATTCGCAACTAGATAGTGGACCATTCCAATTTAGGTTCTCCCATTCGTTTCCATGTTTGTTTTGGTAAGACGTTGGCATATGATCCAAGATCTAAGATAACCTGATCCATTTCATAGTCTTTAATCTGTGCAGTCAATCGCATTTCTCTCCTGGTGCGTTTCTTATAGCTGTACAGTTTGTGTACATCCTTGGTCTCAGGGATCAAATTGGGCCGAGCTGCGCAGGTATTCAGTAATGCTAGGAGATTTCCTACAGCCTGCGGATTCCTTCGCAACTTCAAACATGCCTTTAAAAGGGCTCAATTCCTTCTTCGACTTGAGGTTGTGCGGGGGCTGCTAATGGTGCTTGTTCTTTGCAAGACACTCCTTTCTGAGAGGCAAGCCCTTCTTTGTTTCCTTGGGTGTCCAACCTACTATGTGTCATGACTTTTACACTTGGATCCGCCTCTCTTAGCTCAGTTTTAACCCTCTGTACATTCTGCGTAGGGGTAGGCTTCTTTTCCTACATCTTGGCTATTAAGCAGTCTTCTACCTCATGGTCCAGCTATCTACAATATTTACACGACAACCTGGTGGGATTAGGGCATTCTCTGGCAAAGTGCCCTATTTCTCCACAGTTATAGTAGATTATTTGACCTCGTCCTCGGCTTGCGCTTCCTCCCCGACCTCGTCTGCCTCGGGTCGGTGATCCTCCAAAGTGCGTAGAAAGTCTTGGCGATGCAAGGTTCGATTGCACCTGATATAAGTTCCCGCGATCCATCATTAAGTCATATGTTCGACAGTTCTGCTCATCATGTCCCACTAATCGACAGAATCGACACCATTGTTGCTTTAGTTCTGGGACGTACGCACCCAGCTGAGGGCAATGGTTCATATCATGTAGGCCTGCTACCCGAAAATCATCACACCATAGCACATATTCGATGGATCTTGGTCGCAACAGGACAGGTTCCCTACTTGCCCCTAGGCATATCGGACTAGGCCCTCCTGATTGCATATAATCGTTCAACAGAGGGCACTGATCCTTCGTATTGCCAGACGCCCGACAATGTATGCACCAAAGATCTGCGCAAATGTCCTTTCCTCGCTCTTTTTGCAGGTTTTGTATCTCCATATGCATAGCCCCAAGTTGTTCCTGGATTTGTTGTACCCCTGCTGATGTATCCTCTCGGGGTGCAGCTTCTAATTTCATAGCGACTTCCACAACTTTCTCCTATGATTCAAAGGTCTGAAGACTCATCGACGTAAGCAGGTGAGGTAACAACATGGCGATGAACCACTTCGTATGTTGTATATCATGATATTCAAACCCTCCTTCCCTAATTGACTTCTTCAATCGCTGATTAGCCTCCCATACTGACTCAGACGTACCTTGTTTGAAGTCCTTTACTTCCGCTACCAGTTGGGAATAATATTTCAGCTTCCAGAATTGTTGCTTCAGAGCGTCCTTGATATCTTGAATGGAGGTGGTCCCATTCTGGGCAATGTATCGCATATACCAGTCCAGAGCTCTGTCTTTGAATGCTAAAGACAGCTGTGCCCTCTTTATCGTGTCACTTACCACATTTTGCGCAGTCCAAACAGAGTCTGCCACAAACCAAAACCGGTCCATATCCTCATCTCCTACACCCTTGAAGGTAGGTAGTTTCAAATGCATAGCCATATCACTTAATATTCAGGGGGGTATGTATGTGCGACTATTATCATAAGGTTTTCGAGGTGAAGTGGCACTGGGAATCTTGCGCACCTGTCTCCCCGGGCAACGGATCGTAGGCGTGCATTTCCCTCTATCAAGGTCGGGGTCCGATAGTATTTTCCACCGCGATTCGTGCTCCCATTCAGATCCGAGGCTCCGCTAGTATGACCACAACAGTAACGTTCTTTTCGCACGTAATTTCGATCAACAATGGTAATGTCCTTAGGAATTTTCCTTAATCCCTCGAAGAATCGCTGGTCTCGCTCAAAGATGATAGTACAAATCGATCAATGGAAATTTTTGTCACAAATCCTCCTAGCACACTATCCACCCAGTGATCTACCGTGCGTGTGATAGTATTATCAGTTTTCTCAAGCCGTTCAAGCAACTCTGGGGTCCACAGCGTGACCCGCTCATCCTTCTAGAACTTTTGGAATTCCACCAGTCTGGCTAGCCACTCTTAGAGTTCAATCGAAAAAGTCACAAAGAATATTTCGTAGATTTCAGTAAGGACGTACCTATTTTTCCACCTTTCCACCATTAAATTGTCACTAAAATTTTATTTTACTGCGAACTCCTGGATCTGTCTTTCGAACCAATCCTCGATCTCTTTTCTTTCAGGTTTCCAGTATTCTCTTTTCATTACCCGATCCCTCTCTCAGACTTCTTCTGGTCCTGGCAATGAAACCATTTGTTGGCTTGAGGGGCCCTGACCCAGGTTCGGTGTGCAAGGTTTACCAACAAACCCTTATACTACTGGCCCTTTTGACAGTGGCCTACTTTCGTAGGTCACAGTCTCACCCGAAGTAGTATGGGTGGGTGTTGGAACCAGGTTTCTGCACCCTAAGAAAGGAAGGGTAAAGCAAGCAGAGCTGTTTTTTATTCTGTAATTCCCAAATTACCTTGTTTCTTCGCAGGGTTAATTATGTATCTATTTTCATCCACGTGCATTAGATATATAATTATATGCTTTATATAACATCAACACAACATTATATAAACAGATTGGAATATATCTATATCCAAGCATTCAGTACACAAACCTTCGTAGCGAAAAGACAGAAAATACATAACACATAAATTATCAGCAATTCATACAATAGTACTCACAGATTCAAATCTTTGATAACCCTTTGCATTCATTCATTCATCAATATTTCCTTACAATTCCCTTCCCAACCTGCGCACATAGTAGCAGGGTCTGCACACAGCTCGACTAGGATCTCCACGCACACAGCTAGCAAGAGTCTGTTCCCCAAAACCCAAACAGATAGCTTAAACAATAGATCGCATCAATAGTTTATCCAATCCTATCCTTTACAATCCAAAATTCACCTCTATTTATAACAATCTAGTCTTAACGTTCCTATGGTCCGCAACCCATGGTTTTCGGACCCCTAGTTTACCCTTTGACCCATTACAATGCGTTTGGGGCTTTGACCCGCCCCAAAACCCCTGCGCTATACTAAATATAATAAAAAACAATAAAAATGGACCAGTTTCACAGCTTGTTAGGAGACCCCATTCCAACAAGACCATTACATCATAATGGGGAAATACTCATCTAGGTGGATATTTGTGGCCACCCACCTCTTCCATTAACTTAATGGTTCTATATCTTCTAGGAAAATTTTCTATATTTTTTTAGGTCCCAAATTTCTGGGGCCATTTTTGAGGCCCTCAATGATGTTTTTTAGCCATTTGGGGGGCCAAAGGTTTCCATGGCATGTCCTGGCCCCATAAAAAATTTGTAATCATTTGATATTTCTTTCCAATGAGCTACTATGCAACCCAAGTAGACATATATGTAAAATTTACATCGTTAGGAATTCGATGTATCAACCAACCACCTTGAGGCCCATAAACATTTTGGCACTTATTCTTCTAAGATTAAGGTTTTGGACCTAAAGGGTTATTTAGTTATGTCAAAATACAATTATTTTGGCCTCTTTTAGTAGTTTTTTATGAATGCATCTAACTGCCATATCTCTCCCTTCAAATATTGCTACCACCATTCTAGCCTATTTGTGTTCTACATTATTCTATTAATATATTTATTAATATAAGTTGGGTTTTCACCATATAAATATTCTTTACTATGTTTTTTTGTTGGAGAATGCAGTACGGTAGCTATTAATTCAATTTCACCTTATTCCTTAATATTTTCTTGTTAATTTTATTTATCTTATTGTGTTTCTTTATTAGATATTTTCATCAAACAAATATCAAGAGAAAAACAATAAAGACAATGGGAAAATATGTTAGGCTCTAAACAAGGGGAAAACCCCTCCAAGGGGAAAACCCATAACATATATTCTCTTCTTATATAATCTTCTTCAAATGAGGCAACAAGGACCCAAACAATAAGACCAAAGCCTCCCTGCACCAAGTCATCCCTTTAGAAAGACCCTCCAATTAGGTTCAAGTCAAACCAAATCAATAATAGAAAAATCCTTCCAAAATTGCACCAAACTCATAATTTTGGCCCCCCAAAAAAATATTTTAGACCGTCTATTGTTCTAAAACTTTGAACCCCTGTAGCATCACAACTACTTCACACGTGTGAGAGAAAACTAGGGAAAAACTTTGATTTTCCTTCCTTCCAGCTTTTACTTCTTCTTTTTTCTTGCCATTCTTGACCATCTTCTTGATCTTCACACTTCAAATCAAGATCCTTGATTGCAGATCAAATTGGTGAGGAAATGAGTTCGAACAACTTCTATTTATACTTTTTTGAGTGGGTCAAATACCCCTCTCTGGGTTGACTTATCTCTGCTTGGGCCAACTTGTTCTGGGAGGCTTATTTTGACTTCTTTGACTCAAAATAAATTATTTTACAAGGTAAATCATGCCCATATGGGTCTTATAATCATGATGTTGAATCTATAAACTCATGAAAATAAATCCTATGACCTAACTAACTCTAGAATCATGAAGAACATGCTTTTACCTAGAAGACCACTAACAAGAAGCATGAAACCCATGCTCTAAAATACTATTTTTTTTCTTACATAAGATATAAATATTGAAATGAGTACAGTAACAATTATGAAGACCAAAACTAGTTACATTTTCCAACACTCCCTCTTAACTAGGGAGGTATTCATAATTTTACACCTAGTACAACACCATTCCCAAACTGAAGAGTTCTCATAGGAAGAGTCAGATTGATTAGTCATCTTTAAGCATCAACATTATTACCAACATTGTCAACAAAGTAAGACCTTAACTTAACACGCTATTTCTTATACAAGAGAATCACGCTGGGATGCTTTACATGAGATACCACACTACCTCTACAAGGCACATACCACATATAGATGTTCACTAGGTATGTCCTTTTTAGGACTATTTTATCTTGAATTCCCAATCCTCAAAGAATATCAGTCCTCTTCGACCACTCTTGTCTTGGATACCCATCCAATCCTTCAAGAGTTTCGGTCCATTTCCTATCTTGAATTTTTCTATCCTCAAGGAAATCATAGATGCTTATCCAATCCTCTATCCACCATTCTCCCTTCACATCCTTCACTTAGAATTATGGATTTTAGTCGTAGTCAAGTGCATGACACATGAAGAAGATAATACGAAAATGATGTTCAACAATGCTCCCTCTCAACGAGAGAGTAGATCCCCATTCCTTGTTTTTTAGGGAATATATCCTTACTCCTATTTAAGGAGTCTCTTTTACTCCCTCTCAAATATAGAGTATATTATTCCACTTCCTCTCAATTTGGAATTCATAACCATAAGCTCTCTATCTTGTCTTAAAAATTCTTCATAGCTACATGGATTCCTCTTTCCTATTTGTATATCATCATATTGAGCTTCTTCCTTTCTAGATATTATGTTTCCATCTTATTTATTTAATCTAGTGATAGGGTCTGGGCCATCAACTTTTCTCACCACTTTCCTCGAATCATCATTAATGAAGGCATTATGTTGAGCCTTGTAAAAATTCATGCTAGTCATATATCCCTCTAAAGTGCATGAAAATGAGAATACAGTTATCTTATTTCACTACTACCTCTTAGTTCCAAGGTGATGATGTGAGCACCTTGATTACTTAATCTCCAAAACCATATACTCAATTCATATGTTTGTTGAATTGAGTTCAACATCCACAATTGAACTTGTCGCAACTATCATTATGCATTCCTACAATATTCTCCTAGGTAGAAAAACAATATGTTAATTAGATAATTGATATCAAAATGTTAAATATCACAATTACCTTTTCATGATGACCCTTCTCATAAAAGCACCAGTTTACTTGATTTCTTCGAGTTCAACATCATTTTGTATGATCCATATCCATATGAATCTTTCTCCATGAAGTCATTAGAGTTTCCATGGATCAAGCTTGATTACCAAGATGTAATATCTTCCTTGGTGTTGTCATTGTTAACTCCCTTTCTTTCTTCCAGAGACTATACTTGATGTTGATCAATATTGTTAAATTTATGCCATGAAATCTTGTGAGAGAGTATTGATCTCCTTTCATTCCAAAGGATGTAAAATTTCTTCTTTTGAGCATCATGCATCCATATGGAAGACTTACCAAGCACATTCATAACTAACTCTTACGTCATGATTCTTGTAGATACGAATAATGATCTAGGGAATAATAACTTCAAACATTCATACCTTTGCTTTCATATAGTCATCTAGCTATCCTTTGATCGAGTTTGCTTCTTATACATGTCAAATATAAGTTTCCTTTTCAAAGAGAAAGAATTTCATTATGCCTTTCATACTATAACTCAACCATTAAAATTCCTTCATCCTTTAGGCAGACAAAAATTTAGGGGCTTATATTCGCAGGTGGGCTAATTTTCCATGTTTTTTCCTAAAAAAAAGATTCGCCAATTTCCATTTTTTTATAAAAATTATTCGCCCACATTTTATAGCATAAAATTATTTTACCCTTAAAATTGCCAAAATTTTATATAGACTAATATAAAATCATTATAAATCTCAATATTTTTACAAAAATATTTCTAAACATTTTACAATTTGCATATTATGGACTAGTAAGATTCACCAAGGTTTCTAAACTTTAAGATAAACTTCCATTCTTAAAATTTCCCTTGCCTTTAGGTATATTAATTCCATACTATATGGAATATATACCATTCATAATGTTACTTCTAAAAATATTCCAAAACTATGATTCTTATAGGATCTTGATGATCCCTTTTTTCAAAATGAATACCTCTAACACAACATTAGAAAACTACTCGAATGATCAAAAATATGTAATATGGTTCCAATCTTCTCATTCTCTTTAATTAGATGATCTTTCCCAAAGCAAATTAAACAAGTAGACTCTAATATTTCTATTATAATGTGATTCTATCTATGATACCATACTTTTTAAAAATAAAGTATTTCTCCTTTCATCTTCTTCTGAGGTTCTCCCCTTTCTTCAACTATTTGAGCTTCACTTCTTTCCTTCCTTTTGTTGTTCAATTTGATGTTTGGAAAATCAATTTTATAGTGTCCATACTCATTGCATCCAAAGCATTGAATATTGGACATGTCTATCTTGATCTTCTTGGATTTTCCAAACATCCCTTCCTTCAACTTCTTAGTTCTTGCAATGAAGGATTGAGATCTCTCATTTGACTCAGTTCCATCCTTTTATTTGATCCCAGGTTCTTCCAAGATACATTGAGCACATAATTCATCAAATGGTATAGTATACTTTGAGTAGATGCTAGTTGCAAAACTACTCCAAATAGGTGGCAAAGCATTCAATACACAAATGTAATAGACATAATTTTTTTCCCAAACCCTTGCAATTGATCCCTTATTTGAGATATCTTCATCAGATAGGTGGCCATGTCTTCATCCTTGGATTTCCTTATTCTATATAGTTAATTTCTCAAGTAAACCTTTTGACCTGATGTACTTATAAAATACAACTTTACTAGCTTATCATGAATAGCCTTAGATGTATTCAAATCAGCAACAAAGGAACAAGATGGTGTTTTAATGCTTATAAAATTATTATTTGTTCTCTTAGTTACCCTTTCTTGTACTTTTCTAATTCCCAAGTCTTCTCTTTGGTTGGTTCAGGAACTTCACCAAGAACATACTCCATGGCTTCGTCTTTTGTCAATGCTAATTCAATCATTTTCTTCCATGCTAGGAAATTTGCTAACCCAATAAGATTTTTTCTTTCCTCGCAAAATGAATCCATTTTATATGTATATTGAGACATATAAAATAATATACTACTTACCTGTCAATCAAGAGTCCTTATTCTAGATGTTGTCTCCAACTATATTGAAGTTTTCAAGACCTATAAGGAGACTTCAAATATGTCCTAGGTATATTCTAGGATGCCTTCAATAATTATTTCTTTCAAACAACTTCAAAGAGTGAATGGTGATTGTAAGACTCCTTGTTGCTTCCTTCCTTTATCAAGATGATGAAGTATGTTAGTCATCAATATTTTTCACCTGTTGTTGATGACTAGATTCCTGGCTGATTTTTCTAGAAGCTAATCTCCATATGTCAATTTGTCATCTAGAAAACACCCCAGACAAATTTTTTATCCTCATACCTCTCCCTGTCAGCTTATGATCAGAGAAAGCTTCAATTTTCAAGTCATGTCTTGCTTCAGCAAAATATCCCTGTCTGTAGTTGTCTTAGCCTTGCTTATCTGCTATCATTTTCCCCTTGGTTCTCATGAAACTCATTGTCCAATATTTCACAAAGTGTCTCCCTTCCTATCCTTGATCTTCTTGTCAAAAATAATCAGAATCTATGAGAGCTGCCCCTAATTTAGATAGTGGTGTTTAGGAGTCATTTCCTTGGCAAAAACATCTTAAGCCAAAAGAGCCTCTGTCTAGTACCAACCAGTCATAGATTGCCTTCCTATTATGCAAAATAAGTCTTGATACATCCCTAGGTCGCACACCACTAAGAGGTTTTTTGTCTCTGTTCAAGAAGAAATTCAACAAAGGTCCAAATCAAAAGGAAATAAATTTGTTCACTGTCTAAAGAATGTGCTTAGATCGGGAAAAATTTCCATAAGGCACCCAAGAATCCTTCCAAGGTTCAAAGTCATATTTTTTGCATCTTTGCAGGGGTGTAAGTGAATGACAAACAATATCCAAACAACAGCAAAGAGACAAGTCCAAATAAGTCTCTCATGTTGAAGAAATTTTCCATCATGAAGCAAATGGAGAGCTGAAATGAAAAGAGAGCAGGAGTGCATGTTTCAAAAGTCAAAAGTTTCCCAAAGAGCAGAGGATATCTTTCAAAGACACATAAATGTAAAGGACTGATATAATGATGATCTACGGTGTTTTCAGTATCTCCTTCAGAGGTAATGTTGCATAAGTTTTCCAAAGAACATCATCATAGTACATAAGAAAACAACTGCTTCTTATGCTGCCTTGAGCCTGGGATAAGAAAAACTAGTCAAAGAGCAAATCCAATGTATCTCTGCAAACACGGTCAAGAAAGATGGTTGGGAAACATGTTGATAACCTCCTCCAATGAAGAGCAGATGGTTAGGAACAAGATAAATAAGATCTCCTTCATTTAAAAGCAGAGGTTCAAGGTGTTTTAAGTGGTCTCAGAGCTGTTGTAGGTCACCTCCTTCCAAGGGATAAAACAAAAAGATGCATCAGCAGGTTTGGATTATGTTTAAGAAAGTTTTCAATTGGAAAGTCAAAGTTGAAAATTAGTGGGAAAAATTGAAAGATTATAAGTTGAATTCTGGTGTTACATCATAAGCAAAGTGGTGATATTATGGTGTTGAAGAAACCTCTTGTTTCTGTCTATAAAGACCTCCATCAACAGATAATAAGAGAAGGCCTCATGATAAGTCTAAAGGGTCATTTAAAAGAGCTGCAACAATATTTTTTGTGATGATTACCCCTTATTGACTAAATCAAGGAAAAAGCACAGCTACTCCTTGAAATGATATTTTCAAATTGCAGAAGGTGTAGTTATGCCATGCATGAAAAACATGGTTCAAGGTGGTTTCCCCGTAATGAACAAGAAAGAGCAGTGAGTTTTTCGATGGCTGGATTTCATCTCGGCAGAGTTATAAGCTTAATTTTTTCACCCGTTATAATGGCACATACAGGAGTCTTTGGTCCTTTCATTATATTTGGAATCTGTGGTTTCCTTTGGCTCTTATTATGGCCAACAACAATATCTAGAAGTCCTCAAAGTCATTCTCAAATACCTGGGTCAGAGTTTCTGTACATTCTAGATGGAAATGAGAATTCCATAAAAGTTGGCACACATAAGCCCTTTGCAGAGTTTTGATAAATATTGACTGGAGATTATTTTACAGCCCTTGATGTTGGGTCCATTTCACTGACAAATACAAACTGAAGATGAACCCGATCTAGATGATTTTTCTAGAGCAAGAGTTAATAAAAAATATGCAAGCATTGACCTGGAACAAGAATTTTCAGAACTAGATCCAGATGATAGAGAAATGCATGATTTCTGGCCTGAACAATATGTGCTGGAGAAAGGATCAAAGGAGGATGGAGAATATCTGGAATCAAAGCGTGTAGCAATTGTGAAAGTGTCAATTCAAAAGAGCACACAACTATAGTGAGTTGGCTGAAACCTATGTTGCAGCCGGAAGACCCTAGAGAGTTTGACAAAGAAGAAGTGGTAAGTTAATGAGAGGTGTTAAGTTGAAGACCTTTTTATGTTATAGACAAAAGGACTATACACTGGTGTTAAAAGGCCCATGACCTTGTGTATATGAAAGCCTCCCTCCAAAGATAGATCAGGGATGTAACCTCATTCAAAGAGCAGAGAGCTAACAGGTGTCTTAAGTGAATTCAAAAAATTGTTTACACTACTTTCTCCAAAAGAATGAACAACTGATGCATGGCAAATATATAAGATTGTGTTTGAAAGGGTTTTTATTGGTAAGAACAATTGAGAAACAATGGTTAATACAAATGAAAATTCATTGTGTTGAAAACCTCTTCCACATAGAAACCATACAGTGGCATAAGGGTGCTGAAGGTCTCTATTTCTTATGTTTACAAAGGATTTCCTCCAAAAGATACAAGGTCACATTTTCGGAGAGAGAATTGCTATCTATCCAAGTACCTTTCCCAATAGATAGACAAAGAACACTTTCATGATCAAAACCATGCTTCTTGTCTAAAAATTAAAAGGATACACAGTGCTTAGAGAGACAGATGTCACAAGCAAAGTCACCTAGGGAAAGAGCAGTTGATTTGTCAACTTGAAGATGGCCTCCCTCACAAAAGGCAAAGGGTCTATTCTCTTAAGGCTTTCACCATGCAAATTAGCTCATACAAATGGTTAAAGAGATGCTCAAACAAGTTTCATGTTTATATCAAAGGACCCTCATCTGCAGATAAGGATAAAGGTTTCATTATGAGTCTAAAGGGCTTTTTTGAAGACGCTGCAAAGGTGTTAGAATCCTCTATAAACAACAATCCAAGTATTAGTTTTAACACTCCTTCCACTTCATCTAAACAATATTTTTATGAATAAGTTTCAAAAGTCGGAAACATCCTTGTGTTATTAAAGTCCTCTTCAGAAAAAGGATCTTTGATAAAAACTTCAGAGAAATACAGCTCAAGGAATGGTGAGACAGTGGTTAAAATATGGCTTGAATTACAAATACACTTATTCAAAAGGAAATTTTTGTTTTAAAGAGCGAAGCGGTCTTCGAAATGATGAAAGACAGAGTTTGAAAGAACATATGATGTTTTCTGTTATGAGTCTGTTGGTAATACTTTGTGAAAGTTTGTCAAAGTATTATAACCTAGGTGAATCCTAAGAGGTCCCACAGGGCTAAATTTTAGATTACAAGGGCTTCCGAAAATTATTATGGAGAAATGCAATTTAAGAGAAATAAAACAAAGGTTAAGGAGCGCCCAGGCAGTTTGTTTCAAAATGATTTTATGACCAAATAGAGATGAAATGGACAAAAGTGAGAGAGGGTTTTGTCCATGGTAGGTTCAAGAAGAAAAACCTCCTTCCGTTTCTACACAGGTATCATGGTTTGTGAGAAATGTAAAAAATACAGATGTCACGGAAGAATTTCTGCACCAGAATTCACCATTTTTACCAGTGTTGGGACAGTATATTTTTGAACAACCAAACGGATACCAAATAAAAAAATTAAAGAATATTTTGAAATTATACTTCCATAGCTTTCCAACGAGCCATCTCAGGCCAAATTCTGACACCAGGAAGACATTCAAAAGTAGCCTGCAAACAACACTATGTATTTCTGCACCAGCATTCACCATTTTTGACCAGTGTTGGGACAGTCAATTTTTTAACAGCCAAATGGACACAAAATGAAACAAATAAATAATATTTGGAAATTATACTTCCATATCTTTCCAATGAGCCATCTCAGGCCCAATTCCGACACCGGGAAGGCATCCAAGAGTGGCTTGAAAACAACACTATGCATTTCTCACACTGTGATTCTACCTTATTTTTTACTAGTGTTGGTAAAATAATTTTTAACAACCAAATGACACCACAAATGAAAAATAAAGCATATTTGGAAATTATACTTCCACATTCTTCCAATGAGGCCATCTCGTGCCCACCTCGACACTCCGGGAAGATGCATCAATGGGTTGAAAATGCGGACACGCTCAAAATTTGGTTAGCCGCGCCTGTAGCTTTCTTCGTCGTAATGCACGGACACACAAACAGGCGCACGCCTGCGTGATCGCATGACGTTACTTGCGTAACTCCCCGAACAGCCCAGTACACCTCTTGATCGCTGGCGCCCGAGCCTTCAACTGCCTCCTCCGCTTGCTCAAACACTGGTAAGCCCTCCTTCCACCAACCATACCTTTTTAAAACCATTTTCTTGCATAATCAATCATGGGATTGCCATTTGGCCACCTCTACATGGCCCAAATTTGAACGGCCTGGCACACAGCCCAGTGTTACTCCTGAACGGCTCGGCGCCTGGCCCAGTGTTACTCCTGAATGGCCCATTACTCCCAAACAATAGGGCCCGTGTGTTTTCCGCCTTTTACAAAGCCATTCAAACACATGAGCAGCCACTCTCACTTGCCTTATGCCCCCAATATGTTCAGTTTCCACCTTCAATCCTTAAACCTATGAAAAAATACCTCTAAAAATATGTTTTTAATACTTCCCGGGCCACCCCTGAATGGCCCACCGCCGAGGCGCCCGGGCCACTGTCAACACAAGTCACCAAAGAAATTTCAAAAGGTGCCAAGTATTTTTCCCACAGTAATTTCATATCCAATGCATCAAGATGCTTTGAGAAAGGATTTGTATAGTCTCCAAAGTGAACAGACTTTGTGAAAGGTCTCATAATCAATTTGAGGGAGGGTTTGGTTACAAGCTTCAAGGATCAAAATAGTGATTGAAAGGTAAGAGATTATCACAGTTTTATTGGAGATCTTTTTGCAAAAGGCTTGTTTATTAAAACAAAGGAGTTAGTGCTTGAAGAAAACTAACCAAATTTCATCAAAAAAGGAAAAATTGCCTATTAAAGACATCAAAGAGAGACAGTGAATAAGGGATGAGGGCTTTGTCAGTTTAAAGAAGGTCTTCTTAATATGATTGCAAAGGATAGAAACAGTGAAAAGGAAGATGGTTAATGTACCAATTTGAGAGAGTTTTTGTGCTATAAAATAGCTAAGAATGTCCACAATTGCTAGAAGAAAAAGCATACTCTGATTGTAGGTCCTCTAATCTGTTTGGAAGATGTCTTAACAGTGTTTGCAAGGAACACCTTATTTACTAAACCAAATAAGAAACAGTGATAGAAGGGTAATGTCCTTGTTGAAAGTTTGAAAGGTTGTTTAGAGATAGTGACAGGAAGAAACATATCTTGTTTTGTTTTAACATACCATGTTTGTCATGATCAAAGAAAAAAATGACTTCAAACGAGTCCCTTTTTGTTTCAAATAAACACAGAGAGACAGTGAATAAGGGATGAGGGTTTTGTCAGTTTAAAGAGAGGTCTTTTTGTGCTATGAAATAGTCAAGGATTTGCACAAACCTCTAGAAGAAAAACAGAGCTTGTGAGGGTCTCATAATCAGCTTGAAGAAGTATGTTAAGACAGTGTTTTCCAATAGCACCCCTTGTTTACTAAATCAAATAAAAACAGTGGCTAGGGGATGAAGATTTTGTCAAATTAAAAGGGGTCTTCTTGCTGTGGATAACAAGGATAAAAATAGTGATTGAGGGAAAGAGGTTTTTGGTGCCAAAAACACAAGGATACTTCCCTTAAAAAACCACAAACATGTCTTGTTAAAGACCTCTTAGCTCAAACACAATATTGAAGAGATGACTTTAGTGATGATGAGGAACAAGGCAAAGAGTCTAAACATAGCAGTGATAATGAAGAGCAAAGTAATGGGCAGTAAGGCAGTGATAAAAAGGAACATCAAGATAGCCCTCAAGCAAGCAATGATGAGGGCAAGCAAATAAAAAACATGGATCATGAAGGGAATTCTTCAAATCATGTGCTAGCTGCCTCTCCTAGGCAAGGGGCCATGACTTCTTCACCAAAGCTAAAATGCCAAACAATAAGGAAGAAAACCAAGAAAAGCTCAAAACTGCCCAAAGAGGACGCTCGGTGAGAAAAAAGGAGAAAGACACCTCTAGGCTTGGACTTTTGGCCCGAGCTTCTAGACATGTTTCTAAAAAGCCTTGAGGGACTTGCTCACCAAAATTGAGAAAATGTTGACATGTTCTTGTTTTTTGACATTTTTGGGGCTAATTGCATAAACTCATGGGCGCCGCCATTTTGGTTTGGAGCATCCTAAACTCTTGAGAGTGGTACCATTGGATGAATTAAATTTAAGGGCATCTACTCAAAATGTTTTAGAGAATTTGAAGTTGTTTTGGTCCCCCAAAGATGCAAAAAACACTCACTTTTTCGATACTCTGCCCACATATCAGCAAGGCCTATTTTTTGGGGTTTTTCACTCAGTTCAATATTTGACAGACTTCCAGGCATCATATTGGTAAAATTCAAGTTGTTCCAGAAATTAGACATCCAAATATTTCCAACAAGCCATCATGTACCTCGTTTCGACATCGGGAAGGCCCTCAAAAGTCATCTGAAAGACAGACAATTTTCTGCTGGTGCGCCCTTGGTGCTTTTTGGCCAAAAAGGAAGTTTTCTGAAGTGGCCTCCCCAAATGTGCATTAAGCTATTTTGGGACACTATCAGTCATAAAAAGTCAATATAATTCCCTTTTTTAGAATTTTTTAGATATTTTCATAGATATTTTGTGCCTTGGGCTTTGCAAAGCCTCAAGGACAAAATCAGATATTTTTGATGGGCCAATGAGCTTGCAAGTTGCACTAGGAGGTTTTCCCTCATCTTGGCCTATATATTCCAAGAGACTTCATTGTAAATAAGGTTGAAATTGATGATATAGAGAAATATATGGTTATACAAGCTTGGAAGAAATACTTGTCTCATGCATTGGATAGTTTCTTGAATGTTTTTGGATGATGAAAGAGGACTGCTGTTGGATTCCTTGACTTGGTAAAATGGTATAGTGTCCCTCTCTGTTATGTTTTCTTAGTTTTCATTCATATTTCATGCTCTTGCTTGCTATAAGACAGTAGAGAATATATTTGAGACATGCCCTTGGAGGCACCTCAAATTTCCTATTTCTTTATAGCTTCTATGTTTTCTTCTTTCTTAGTCATATCAAAAAATCCTTGATTGCTCTTTGATAACTGAAGAAATTGTTTGCTTGTTTCATTTATGGTTTTATGCATGCTAAGTATGATTCATGGTATGCCCTGCTTACTCATGGCTAGTCATAGCTCCACCATTGAAACCTTTCTTTGATTGTTTGATTGTCTTAGTTGAACCAAGGAGGTCTTGTACTGATCTTTCCCTTTGCCTAAAACTATGCAATCTTGCTTCAAAGTGCCCAATAGCTTGAAATACTATGCTTAGGAATTTCCTCATAGTGATTTGAGTTGTTTGTTTGTCTTAATTGTATTTCCCCAAAGTCTGATAGAAATTTCCTAAAGTTAGAGAGTCATATATCTCTATGTATTGCTTGAATGTTTATTTCTATGTATTGATCAGTTTATAGTTACATTTCTCATGATTAATGGTTAGCCCTACCATGTTTATGTCATCTATTAAACTATTTATGTTTGAAATCCTTTGTTCTGCACAAATTTAGTGTCCATCCCACTCCATTTTACCCAAATATCCATTTTACCTCGATCAAATTGGCCCTTCAACAACCTTGTATCACCATCTGAAAGCTTTCTTGAACTTTTCGACCCCATAGCCCAGTTAATCTAACAATATTTTTATCTATCTTAGTCTTAGATTAGTTCATCCCTCACAAACCTAAGAACAAATTCAAAAACCTATTTCATAACTAGCCTAAAATCAGAAACACAAGAAGAAAACACACAGATATCCCTTACACAAATAGAGAGAGCCCTCTCTAAGTCCAGGAAGGCTAGGTCCTTGGGCTCCAAAGATTGGTTTGATGTTACCCTATCACTTGGCTTTCCAATCAGCCAAATCACGGGACACTAACAAAGTATACAAGATAAATTCCTCCTTCTAGGTTAGTAGGTCTTCTTCTTCTTTCATTTTTTCCTTTTGCAAATGATTCTTTTTAATAAGCGTTTATGTCCTTCCATTTGCCTTATCTTGTTCACCTTAGCTCTTATATCATGTTGAAGAATGCAATAGGGTAATTATTAACTCAATTTATCCTTATTCCTTAATATTTTATTGTGAAATTTTTTTATCTTCTTGTGTTTCTCATTATATATTTTCATCAAACAAATATCAAGAGAAAAACAATAATGATAGTGGGCACAAAATTTAGGCTCCAAGCTAGGGAAAAACCCCTTCAAGGAGAAAACCAAGAAAATATCTTCTCCTCTTATAGAATCTGCTTCAAATGAGACAACAAAGACCCAAACAAGAAGACCAAAGCCTCCTCCTTGCACCAATTTATCCCTGCAAAAGGACCCTCAAATTAGGTCAAAGTCAAAACAAATAAACAAGAGACAAATCCTTCCATAACTGCACCAAAACCATAATTTTGGCCCCCAATGATAATATTTCAAACGTACGGTTATTATGCAACTTCATCCCCCTTCAGTAGAAAATATACTTCGCACGTGTGAGAGAAAACTAGGGAAAAACTTTGATTTTGCTTCCTTGCAACTTATTCTTCCTTTTTTGTTTCTTTCCTTTCTTAATTACCATTTTCTTGATCTTCACACATCATATCGAGATCCTTGATTGTAGATCAAATTAGAGAGAAAATGAGGTTAATTTTTTTTTGTTTATGCTCTTATGAGTGGGTCAAATACCCCTCTTTGGGCTGACTTATCTCTACCAAGGCCGACTTATGCTATCAGGATTATTTTGACTTCTTTGACTCAATATAAATTATTTTTCAACGTACATCTTGCCCAAATGGGTCTTATAATAATTATGTTCATTCTCTAAACTCATGACAATAAATCATATGACCTAACAAATCCTAAAAGCATGAAGACCATGCTTTTACCTAGAAGACCACCAACGAGAAGCATGAAACCCATGCTCTAAAATAATAATTTGTCTTTTATCTTTTGTTTGTTACATAAGATATACATATTGACATGAGTATGAAAACAATTATGAAGATCGAAACTAGTCACATTTTCCATCATCTTTGTTGGTGTGTTTTATTTCCTTTCCTTCCTTTCATTTCATTCCTTGTATAACTTGGATCATAACATAATGTTAAGTTTGATTATTATTATATTTTGAAAAGTCATCTAACCTTATCTAATTATCATCATGTTGACCATTCTTAGATACAATAATATTTTTATATCTTGTTATATTTTTAAATATTCAATTTGAATTCTTATTATTTTAACATTATTCATTTGAACTATTATTTTGTCAAGTATTATAGTAACCATTTTTGGGTACTATATTATATTTTAGATTAAGTTCACATGTTAATATACATTGTTGACCTACCTTTATCCTCCAAATAATCTCTTACCCTACCCATTATTCGAACAATGGTTGATCCATATTGGATCATCATAGAATTTTTCATATATGTCATTCTTTCAAAGTTAAAAAATTGAAGGAATCAACTCACAGGGTCATTTTTTCCAATGGGTCCCATCGTGGAAAATTGAGGTTTGAAACCTTACCATTCCATTTTGAGAAATTAAATAAATTTTTTGTGTGTGTCAAACATCCCTTTCTTAACTACCAAACACATAACATTGTTCTACAGTTAGATACATTTCCAATGGTGCAAGAATGAAGCCAATTCTAGTTTGTACAAAAATGTTATGCCTCCTAAAAGTTGACCTTCTAGTTTGATCACCATGTTTCGATAAGATGCTACATTAGCCACCGCCACTCATAGAAAAAGGGGTTATCCATGTGTATATCATGAAGAATACTCTAGAAGGGTTAATTTGTAACTCTAGTTGAAAGTTGAAGGAGTCAAACTTGACCCCCTAGTTGGATATCAAACTATGTTAAAATTGGGACTAGGGGGAGGGTGGATTCCATTTTATTTAATTACATCTTGTTCCATAGTAATGTATATCAATTATAAGTGGGAGTTAGAGAGCACAAATGAGGGGGTTAGCGTTCTATAACAACCAAAGATGACACAAGTCTCATGTAACTCCGTATAAAGTGCCTTATCCTATGTACTTGCATTATTTCCATAATAGACAAAAGAAATTCGAGCAACCTCACCTTCGAGATGGGTTTTCTCTCGTAAGGGTTTTCTCTCGTATTTGGTGTGTGATTTTATTTTATTTTCTTTATTTTCTTTATTTTATCTATTTCATGCATAAGTAGAAAATCAATAATTAACAAATTTGGAATCTAGAGGAATCTAACCTTCATGGTATAAATTTCATTTTATTTTACCATATCTATTGTGATGAACTATCCAGTGGAATATCCATGATAGTTTACAAATCATTGGTACAAACACATATGATAAATAGCTTGGTAAAGTCTAGTGAATCTTAAATGATACACAGACTTTCCAAAAAATCAAGCATGAAAGCATTGAGAAGTATTAAAAAATACATTTGAATGATATAACATACTTTCTACCAAATTGAGTGTAGTTTTATTTCCCTAAGACTCATGTAGTCTCAATCTACACATTAGTTCATTATACACATATACACAAAATAAAAATTATATCCACTAGGAGTACATATACTTAACTCATAAGTAATGTCTAGAATCATCAAATAAGAAACCCCCCTTGCACGAGGTCTCACATGTCAAATAATTAAATTAAGCATAAATAACATCATGCATAATGAAATAATCATATCTTATATAGATGTAACCTTTTATAACCGTTTCCATGTCCATAAATATCACATTATCCAAAAAAATTATATGTTCTATAATTTTATCTTGTCCAATTAATTGTTTGACATTGGTGTTTGAATCCAAAAAATATATACCATAATTTTTAAACTTCATTTATTCGATAATAAAAAAAGTATGGGAATTTCTGATACAACAACCTTTGAGGAAAATTTTCCCTCAAAGTTATGGTTAGTCACAAAGGATCCTCCCAAATAAAATCCTAACCAAATTCTTAGATCCGAAAATAAAACATTTTTGGCTTCCTAGCCTCCCATAATCAAGGCTTTCAAAATAGTGTTTCACTTCCTCAAAACATAATGTCACAAATAAGTTTTTATTTCTAAAAATGTTCCAACTTTATAATTTTCCTAACAAAGATTGAACTTCCAAAATCCTTCAACAACTCCTTTGGCTCCTTATTTATCTCTTTCCTATGCACATCGTCCCATACCTCATCAACTACTATCGTTAATTGGCTAAACACGAAGGTAAGAAAAGTCTTCAATAACATGTTAAACAATTAAGACATTTGAACTTTACATTAAGATATTTTAAAGCCAACCATGCTCTACACCAGCCAATCAACGAGCCAATAAATGCCTATCTTGCATTTAAATATTTTAAATACGCATATTATTTTACACCAATCAATTAAGTACTTAATAAACCTAATCATTAGTTAATTCATTACATGATCATACTAGTGTATGATCATTGTACATATCTTGTGCATGCACTAATAGCTTGAATAGTCAATGCTTCTGATGCACGGTTATCTTATGTTCATAATCACACATCCACATAGATAATTAAAATAATTCATTATTTAATAATTTAATTAACAAAATCATGATGATTAAATAAACATGTTGCATAGATAATCCACAACATTTATCGAAAATGAAGTATATAAAAATTTCAAGTATGGTAAGGAATCTAATTACAGTGCCATAGAAGTAAAGGATGACACAACTAGTTCCTATTATGATCTTGACAAACTTTGAATCACTTGAGAACACCTAATTACTACTTTCATCTTCCATCTTCCATATTCTATCCCTTCCTCTGTTGTCATATATTTGAAAAATTGAACATTTTAATTTTAAGTGAGTGAACATAGTATAATCATATTATTATACCTCTCATTTTTCCTTTGAACACACAAGCTATTAAAACATATCCAAATGTCCACATATAGAATGTATGCATTATTATAATTAAGTCTAAACAAATACTGTGCGATGAGTTACTTAGATAAATGAAAAAAATAGTGTTATAACTACACAAGGGAAAAATGTGGGGTATCACACCTATAACCACCCTTTAGGAGATGTGTCCTAATCCATATTTAAGTAAAAATCGTAGGGTAATCTTGACAGTTGGTCTCTACATCTTTCCAGGTAGTGAATGCTAGGGTGTAATTATCTCACTAAACCTTAACGTAATAATAAAATATTAATACCATATGTCTAGTATGTTTATTGGCTTGGTTTGATAGGTCCTCTCATCGAACACCTATAAATTAATCTATAAATCTCACATAACTTTCTGAATACACACAAAAGAAAAACTTGAAAAAATAATTGTATTATACAACTTACATAGATATGTTGATAATATGAGTTGATATATAATTGGTTTGATCCACAAGTTTCAAATGTTCTACTCAAACTAGAAAATAATTTGACACCCTTGCCCAAGTTTATTATATACTCTTCTGTACTATTCAACTCATAGGATTATATATTACCAATAAGGATAATGTGGGTTTAGTAAATTTTATAATCTTATAATACAATATTTAACGATGGTATGGTTATATACATTACCAACAAGAGTATGAGGCTTAAATATATATGTTGATTAGATAGATGATTATAATTCCTAACATTAATTAACACTATTTTGGTATGTCCTTTTTAAACAAATATCAACCTATAAAATTAATCCACAATACCAACTACATTTAACCATATAAGAGTAATAAACAATATGAGGGAGAGGCAACTATTCATTAAATAAAGGATCCTAGACATATAATTTCTAATTTCTAGCATTCTATTATATTGTAATAATTAAAAAATGAAAATACATGTAAGTACATAATTAAGTGCATTAAAATTATGTGGTTTACATATGATGCAGAGCCATCTGCACAAACCAAAATACGCACAGACATCATAGCGTTCACCCACTCTTTACATATCAAATAATTGATTAGCATAATCTTCAAACGAACAGAGAGCTAAACACAAACAAAATACTTGCATATAATAATAACAAGAAATTACAGCTTCAAACTCTTCTTGGCCGAATATTACATTTGTGGCCTCTTGCTCTCGCCTTTACAACTTGTCACACTGTCACACCATTCCTACTCTACGCTCTATTTTTTCTTTTCTGTCCTATTCCATCTCTATGCCTATATTTCATCCTCACAGAAAACTTCATATTTATACATAATTGTGGATTAATTTGAATCCATGATTTCCTCCACAAATAACTGAACCAAATCCTAAAATAGCTTATCCCTCCTTTGACTCAACTAATTTCTATCTAAGAAGCTCATAATCCCTAAGATATCTATACAACCCAACTCCACTCATATTCTCATTTATGAGAGAATATTTACAATAAACCTCACACTCAGATTTTACTCATAATTTATTTAAAATGTACATAATTTATAAAATAATAAAAAAACATCACCCCCTAAATCACCCAAATATTTTAATGAAATTTGAGTAGGATGATCCTGCATCAACATATTCAAATGTTTAAAAAAAATTATATATTTCTAAAGCTTAATAAAGGTAGTTGTGTAGGTGATACAAATCAAGTGAACCATGTATATTTCTATCTCTTTTATATTTTGTCACTCTATGTTTTATTTTTTTCTTTCGTTTTTTTTTATTTCTCCTTGATCTTATTCCTAACACATCATCCTTTAATAATTCCCACTCCATAGTAAGAAATATTTATTCAATGTAAAAGGGTTTACTTTATAAGTCCTACTCGATAGTTGGTACTTATTAAAGATGAGACTATTAGTAGTTAGGATTTTAGCTTTTGCAAAGTTATTTAAAGAGATAACATACTATATAATGTTTATCTTCCTATTTTGATCTCTTTCCATTGAAGGGCCACCTAACCTTAAGAGGCAAGTGAACATTGTTTTCCTTATAATATCATAATACATGGGTATCTTTTACAGAGTTCATCTTATTGTCTCCTATTTCTAGTTATTTTGCAAGTATATTATCAATATACCCAATTATGTTTTAAGGGTTAAGGTAAAATGCACGTGGTATTAGGAGTATTTCCTAAGCCAACATGCCTTTGAATTTAAAATAATACATTCAGGTTAGAGGTGTTCTATCATATTTAAATAACACAAGGATCCATCGAATAGAAAATACAATTATAGTTGTAGAAGAATACATCCAAGAAATTAATCCAACATCATTGTATTATACCTATCTCAAAATATTCCCAATGTCATGTTGATTTCTTGGATGTACTTCTCAATTAATCCTTTTGGGTGGACCCAACAATGCAGTGATGCAAGGTATGTCATAATTGAGTCATAATTGATGAAGTGAAAAGTAACACTTCCAAAAAGTATTGTTTATTCCATGGTTTAGACTCACAACATGGCTAACTCAGAGAAAAGACAATAGACCCAACGAACTTAGTGTCAATTAGATCTGTATAGAAATTTTTTGTCATTGAGGCTACACTTAGTGTTATCAATAAAATATTGAAAACATAGTCACCTCATGAGAATATTAGGTGACCACCAGAATATTAAGGTAATAGATCCAAACATTGATCCAACCAAGGAGGAATTTCCTACCCATGAAGTACATAAAACACTTGTGTGTCAAGATAGCCACTGGCCACACTTTTTAAGATCATAATTCATGATACCATTTCCCAAAGTTCAATTAGGGAGATTTTGAGGGTCTAAATGGGCCTCCTAAGGAAAATGTACAATCAAAATTCACTTTATAGGGAATAGACCCGATCACATTTTAGGGGATATCATCCCTAATGGTTGAGGTAGCATTGCTTGAGTTAAAAATACTTACTTGTCACATTCTCAATGGTGGATAAAAACCCATGGTTAACCATGGTAGTGCTCTAAGTACTTTTAAAGTCAAAGTAAAGTACTCATAATAAATGTCATTTTACACTTTTTGAATGAAAATATATTATTGTCATTTCATATTTCTTGAAAGAAACAATGCATATCCCTATACATTTATTATATTATATTATTTTTATATAGTATATTAATTACATGTTATTATACAATTTAAATAATATAAATTTTAATTAATAGCATATAATATAATTAAGAATTTATAAATTTATATTTATATTTTATTTTAAGTTATTTAAGTACAAATGACAAATGCATTAGTTGTTCAATGATAATTATTTTTTCTTGAAAAATTCATTCTTATTTATAGTCACATCAATACAATTTTTTTATTAATTTTATTTTGGTACAACTTTTGAATTGAATTTAACTATGGTTACATGGATTGTGGTGCAAAAAGTGAATTGAAAATTCATAAATATTATTTTATTGGTTTAGATATTATTTTATTATTTCTTTAGGAGGCCCATTTTAAACCTCGAAATTACCCTAATGTGACATGAAAAAATTTGATGGGTATAATCCCTAAAGATGGGTTACCCAACTAGAACATCATTTCTCTCTCCATGATCTTACTAATGACCCACAAGAACTAATAGTGGGAATATTATATTTTGATTCCAAATATTGGGAATGGTGGAAATGGTATAAGAATTCTTATAAAGGACCACCTTACATTGACCCATTTGTGTAAGTACTTTATGTTCATTTTTATGTGACACTCACCATTTTCTATGCCTAACAAAGTTATGCTAAAATGGCATAATTATTGACCATATTACCACCTTTGAGCAATTGACAAGTTGCATAGAGAGCTAATCTATTTATTTATTAAAAAATGCTTCATCAATGTTCTCAAGGAAGAAATTCAAGCACATGTCACAATGCAATGCTCCTACACAAATTTGGGGAAATAAGGTATTCAACATAGGATGAACATGTTAAGAAACCACTCACACAACCAAACAAAGATCGTAACATCAATATTTTTACATGGTTTAAAACCTCTAAGAAGGAACACTCCATCACCCTAGCCAACATGGCCACTTGAGGAAAATTATTAATTTAAAATAAATTATGTACCTAAGAGAGTTTCACGCAACCTATCATCAACAATGATCCTCCATGTTTTTTAAATATAGGTCATGGACAAATCAAGTTTCAAGCCAAAAATCAATAACTATTAGTATCAAATAGAATGTGACCCTTATTTTTTATTAAAAAAAATTAGTTAAATTTGACCTTTGGCTTATTTTATAGTCTAATATTTTTTTTTTCCTTTTTAACATTTTAATATTTTTGGACTTGTTCCATTGGTCATTATTTTCATTAATGGTTTTCATCGTTTTATTCTTGATTGTTGATTTTTTCATAATTAATATTATTACTAGTATGATTAGTTTTTGTTTTTATTATTTATAGATTAATTATAATATTATATTAATATGTATCATTAATAAAAGAGAGTTTCTCACAATAAGAGAGTTTCTCACACTAAGAGAGTTTCTCACAATTTATTGTTAGTAATGATCCTCCATACTTTTTAATTAGAGATAATGAACCAATTGAGTGCAAAGCCACATATCAATATCCATTAGCATTAAGGCGATTATGAGCTATCATATCACTCTATGTCTAAGAACAATTCATGATGGTTGGATTACAATGCAACTAATGTATATTGAAGAAACAAATTAGAAAACAAACTTTTACCTAACAACATGTTATATCAAGTTGATATTAACTAACTACTAGGTATCTAGATATATTGAAAACACATGGTTTGAATATTATGATGGATATAAAGAAGATGAGATCTTGATCAATGCACAAACTGAGAAATGTTAGTTCACCACTTTCCCTATCCTCCCTATAATTTCTAACACCATCTCATCCAATTTAGATTCAGTTTGTATCCACAACGTATCTCCTTAAGATAAGGCATAATGTTAATGTGTCCCTCATTTCTATAATTGTGATGAGAGATATTTTTGAGGGAACAATTGAAAATAACATAAATTATTTCAATCTCCATATAACTACTTTCAAGACATTCTTGTTGAAAATACTCCTAGACAAACTTTGAAAGACACAACACCCCATGGTAGATGAAGCCCCCATTCAATATCCTTTCAAGGAATCCTAAATTTCTCTCTCTTCCCTATCAAGTTTCTCAAAACCCCAAACCTTCAAATAGATTGCCTACATTGAGCACCCTAAAGTGATTGTATTGATTGATGGTGGTAGCACCAACAATTTTATCCATATGAGAGTGGCACAAGATACCCATTATTATGTACATAATACTAATTTTCAAATTATGATTACCATTGGTGGTGTGATAAAATCTGGGGTTCTCTATGAAAATATAAAACTACATATTGATGAGTATCATATTTGACATGTTTTCTATTGAAATGGGTTGTTGTGATATAGTTTTCCCAAAAAAATTGGTTATGCACTTTGGAAGCAATCACCATGAATTTCAAATACTTATACATGAGATTCACATGGGAAGGGTAGAAACATACCATTAAGGGAATGGAATTTGGTTCCCATAAAATTATCACCTTTCATTATATGGAGAAGTTTTTAAAGAAAGTTTACTAGAGTGTTATTGCATAGTTCAATGCCTTATAAGCAGACAACTCCACACAAGAAATATTCATCCTAATTTGAAAATGGTTCTCTCTATGCATAAATCAGTATTTGGAACACCATAAGGTTTACCACCTTCATGTGGGGAGCATGACCACAATATTCCCCTCATTCTAGGTAGCCAATCACCTAAAGTGCATCTTTATCATAACCCATTTTAATAAAAAAATTCAATTAAAAAAAAATTAATTGCAAACTGTTTGAGATGGGAGTCATATGTCTCAAAATTGGCCATTACATATCATCAATGGTCATGGTATTAAAGAAGTAAGGTACTTGGTGCATGTGTCTTTATTTTTGGATCTCAATAAATTGACCATCAAGGACAAATTCCAATCCTAGTTATTGATGACCTCTCGGATGAACTTCATGGAGCTTGGTTCTTTTACTAAAATCTTCATTCCAAGGAACACTAGATCAAAATAACACATATAGACATCCCTAAGGCCTCTTTTTGTATACATTAAGGACATTATGGTGTTTTAGTGATGTGTTTTGACCTTTCTAATGTTTCACCAACATTCTAGAGCCTCATGAATGAGATCATTCATCAATTCATATGAAATTTTGTGCTAGTAGTCTTTGATAATATTTTGATCCATATAGAGATATAAAACAAGTTGATAGAGCCCTGCAACTCCTCTAGGACCACTCTACCATCAAATATTCCAAATGTGATTTTGGGGCTTCAAAGCTTGAATATATGGGTTAAAATGTAAGTGAAGAGGGAGTACAAGATGATCCCAAGAAATTCATAACAGTGCAAGATTGGCCCCATCCCAAAAATATGAATTTCTCGCATGAATTCTTAAGAATTATAAGCTACTACAAGAAATTATTGAAAATTGTGGAAAAAACACTACCCCTTAAACCTTGATACTAGAGAATAATGCCTTTGTTTGAAATGAGGCCATTGAATATGTCTTCACATCTTTAAAGGATGCCATGAGCATACCTCCAATATTAGCAATGTCATATTTTACTGACTTTTTTCTTGGAATGTGATTCCTCAAGAATAGATATTGGAACAATATTTTTGCAAGAATAATTCCCTTTGGGATTCACTAATAAACAATTATGTGACTACAATAGAGGTAAATCCACTTATGAGAAAGAGAATTTGGCCATGTTGCATGTATAAGAGACCTATTGTCCATATCTCATAGGGTGACATTTCTAGATCAATAACCATCATATTCTAATTTACTTTATCAAACAAAGTATATAATCACCAAAGCAACATAATTGTGTCACAAATAAAATAGCCTATAATTATAACTTATCTAAATAAGGGTGATGACAATGTGATTGTTTGTCTTAGAGGAATTTCATTCATCACCTAAAATAGTTGACTTTGGATTTCATAAAACATAATAACAAACAAAGAATTCACTCTTTTGTGATGTTGATGGTTTTTGATGCCACCAGCAGTCAGGGGTCTCCCCGATATGAAGTCCCAATTAGAACTCAAACTATTTATAGTAGGAGCCTCATCGAGGATATAGACCCAACTACCATATTCTTAATGATTTTCCTTGGTGCAATAATGACACAAGAGAAACACATGTACTTCCGAGATAAACAAGTAAGTTAAAACTGTGATGTATTCAATTGCAAAGTGTATAAGGGTTCTTTCATTAAAATTTAAGAGGAAGGGAATCTTTAAAATAATAGTAATAGTACTATCGTAGTAAATAAACACACATAAATTTAAAAGAGTTGTTAGTTATCTTGCGAAATAGTTCACAAAGAAACTATGATCATGAAAACATCAAAAGGCACATGATTCAAAGATGCATACTAAAGTAAACAAAATAGTTTGTTTCATTAGCATGTATAAACACAAAGATATACCACGAATAATGAAATAATGATATTACAATCATTCACGAAATTTGCATGAAAGCATGTTGGTTAAAAGAGATTTGAATTAAGTGAAATTCCCAAGACACACCACTACAATGTTACAACACTTGTTCCAATAGTGGAACATTAAGCCACTACTTTCTTCTCAAAATACTAATCTTCTCTCCTATGCCTAGCTTTAGAATCCAAGGTGAAAATTCCTTTGCTTGAACTATGAGGCTGTATATATAACAAATGAGGTGGCTTTCCACCTCCCTTGTGACTCTTGAGCTTCCATGTGACTTTTAAAATTAATATGAGACCTTTGATCTTCTACATGACTTTTTAGAGCCTATGTGTGACCCTTGGGATTCCACAACTTTACATTTTCTCCCTTTTCAAAAAACAATATTACATTTCTACAGAGCATGTGGTAAAATACAATCACACATATGAATCTTATGGTGACAATCGGAAATTCCATGGCTTGGCAATGATGACATGGAACTTCATCATAATGTGTCAAGGCCAAGTTGCTCTTCTTGCTTCTATCTTTACATATTTTTGATAGGTATTTCATGTACTTCATCTTCATCCTCCAAAAGGCCAGAACGATAAGGAGTCATCAATGTGATGTCGATCTTTATTCTTCTATCACAATTTAGCGTACCTTTATTTCATCGCTTGATGATCTCTTTGCATCTATAAATTCACAAGTGTCCTCTTATAACATCTCCTTGGTATCCTCCTTTAGAATCATCCTATCATGTCAAGATGATAACTCCCGCAAATGGAATTAACTCATGACAATATTAAATCAGTCCCAAAATATCGTAGCCTATTATTTTTTTCATTCAACATAATAATTTAGTTGGGACAATGTGCATGATTGAGGCAAAGGCTTAGTGATTACATAATGCATAGGAGAAATAGACATAGGTGAGGATCTAGTATCTATAATTGTGCAGTGCATAGTGACTGAGGGACAGGAGGGCACGATTGCGCAGTTGAGGGAGTTAGGGATGTAATGAGGAAAACTTGCTCACTATGATTGCACAGTGCACAATTATGGAAGGACAAGATCCATTGATTGTGTAGTTGATAAATTCAAAGATAAATACAAGGCTTGACTGCTGACTAAGAATTTGCAGTGTGCAGTGGAGGCCAGACTGGGAAAATATTTTTGAATAATGAATCCATATAGGTGGAGATTATTTGAATAAGTGAGGAATAACCTGTTTAAAGATTTTTTTGAACCTAACATTTCAGACTTCTAAGTGTGTCCATCATTAGGGTAACACCATTTGTTCTTGAGAAGATCCAAATAATAATTTTGTATAGAGCTAATTTATATGTGTGTATATAGGTAGTATATGAAATGTTTGTTATTTAAAAAGAAAAAAGGTCGGCTAGAATTTTAAAATTGATTAATTAAATATTTATATATTTAATTAACTAAATATTGGACTTGTATTTGACTAAAATATTTTAAGAGAGTCATTTGTTTGAATATTATTACTTCTCGATTAATATAGGATACTGATTTATGATTTATTTTATGGATAATTGATTGTTTTCTTAATTTTCAATAAAGGTTTCCAAGTGTTGCTTAGTTTTAAACCAACATCTTGATTCATGTTGTTTTTTCTTTTTTCAATATTGCTCAGTGAACGAGTGCAAGAGGTAGGGACTAGAAACTAAGATTAAAAAAATGCACAGTTCTTAGAGGTAGTGACTACGTAGTGTGTAGTTATAGGAGGAAAGGATGGTTGTCTGGGGCTTGTGACTATGTAGTGCACTGTTCAAGAAGGTAAGAGGATGGGTGGTTAGTTAAGCAAGTTGCGAATACAAGAACTCTTCAGAAAATTGACTAAGTGTGGGATCAATAAGGCAAAAATGTGAGACCAGAACATGTAACAATACTTAAACATGATCACACACTCATAAAATATCAACCACATGAAAATGGAACAATTAACACCAAAAATCAACATGCATCCATTAAAACGATGTCAAAACGACACTTACCTCCAAGTGCGGCACTTAAGATACACTTTGCAACAAAACTGTTGGCTGCAACAATAAGGTGCACAATAATTTTAAAATGAGCCCAATGCATATCCTTATGGCTGGTAGAATCCATCAATGTAGGATAAAACACCAAAACTTCCTCTCAAAATGTATGCAATAATTTCCTTTCACAAAGAACTACACTTCCCTTAACAAAATACGACACTTGAAATTCCCTCAAAATGGAGATTGGAAACTTAGAAAGAAAGCATGGAATGACTCTAACAACTGGAAATGACATCTCACATGACAAAAGGGAGGGTTGAAAATTTGAATGTAGGTCAAAATTTGGAGGGTGTTGTAGCAACGACAATGCTTGGCGATTCACTAGAATAACCCCTAACTTCTTTGTTCAGGTCTAGCTTTATTCACAAGATCTAGTCTTTCAGGAAGTATTGATTCATCATGTATATTAATTCATCTTCCCCAATTATCCTGGTTATATGTGAAGTCTCTCCTATCCCCTATCTCAACTAAACTCAATTACAAAGTTTACTATATCACAATTGTTTTGATCTGGGAGAAGGATAGTATATATTTGTGTGTTCAAAATGATCATAGTTTTAGTTTCATATTTGGTGTTTCTCTGTTGCCAACATGCTTATTCAATACCCTGATAGAGTCACTACAAGAAAGAATAACATTTCTTCGCCGCCAACGAGTCTCTTCACTGCCCTAACAAAGTTTCTTTCTCACCTATCTATGCGGAATCCTTTCTCTTCTTTCACCCGTTATTTATTTTCAATATTCTCATTTGCATTTTATTGGTGTTTACATCGCAAGGGTGGAGATGGATCCTGACTTATAAAATAGGTTATTCCTTTAGAGACTGTTATATACCTTTGTAACTAGTATGTTTTCCTTTATTTTTCTCCTTCCCCTTGTCTAATTTATTGTATTGGTAGGAAAAAAACCATTTAGTTATAATACCAAGTCAAGGAATGAAGATCCTAAGATAGATACAGGAATCATGGTTCCGCTTAAATATTTCAGTGAAAATGGATCGTATTTTTCATTCAAACATAATTGACCTTAAATATATTAGATCCAAGAAAAGAAGAGGGACCAAAAGTTAAGTAAATGTTGATGGATGTCACAAATACCTTTCAATCTTCCACCATATTAGTTGGAATCAAACATAACACTTTCACAAAAGGTATTATTTACATTAACATGACGAAACAAAAGGAAGGAAGGAAGGAAAAAACATCGCATGAACTAAACAAAACAAACAAAATGAATAAGGAAAGTAATCTGTACATAGGTTGGAACAAAACCCTAGGCTTCTATTCAAAAGATCACTTTAGACTTGGGCCATTGAGAAGAAAAAAATCCATCTTCCCATCTAAATATTGAAGATGGTAATTGTGGTGGCCAAGCTTATCATGCACAACAAAGGGTCCAATCCACATGGATTGAAATTTTGTGTGTTAACCTTTCTCTTCATGGGATTTATCCCATTTCAATACTATGTCTCCCACAATGAATTAATTGTTCCTCGTAGATTTATTATCAAAGTAGAACTTGATACGAATTTGATGCACAAAAAACTTTTCTTTTGATTTTCGGCTTTCTTCCTCTAACTTAAGAAGAGTATTTATCCTACTCTGAACAATAAGAGATGGTTTGCCTCGGGAATCTTGAGAGAGTTGATGGTTCAAGAGGTATATGTTCAGAGGAAGGATAACTTCTTTTCATCAATGAGAAAGTAAGGGGAAGTGTTCAGAGAGGGTTTTGATGTGACACGATCAACCCACAAAGCATAGATCAATGCATTATTCTAGTTCCTTTTGCAAAAGAGTAAATAATTTTCTTAGTGATGCAAATTAAATTCTTATTAGTAGAATCAGCTAAACCATTTCCTTGAGGGTAGTAATTAGATGAGTAATTTAAAAAATACCATTCTCTAATGAAAAATCATAAAACTTGAATGATGAAAAGTATTTTGCATTATTGAAAAAAATTAAAATCAGAGCATTGAACCTGGTGATGATATTATGCTTGAGGAAGTGGAAGACTTCCTACTCATTTACTTGTTTCAATAGAACTGCTTCAACCCACTGAGTAAAATAATTTATAATAGTTAATATATATTGATGCTCCTTTGATGAATATGGAAAATTTTCGCCAATAACATCCAATCGTCATTGTTAAAAAGGATCTTCAACAACAATGGGCTGCAATGGGGTGGTTGACTTCTTATCTCAACCAACACATATTTGACATACAGAACACTTATGAGCATAGGAAATTTTATCCTTAAATAATGTGGGCCAATAATAACCAACCCACATGACTTAATGAGCGGTAGTGTCGTTTGCATAATGCCCACTAGTTGGTCCATCATGAAGGTATTTCAACACCCTTTCTGAATCTTTTTCCTCCAAGCATCTGAGCAAGACATGATTATGATGCTTTCAAAAGACAATTTCGTGTAAGAGCTAATAAGATAGAGCTTTCAGTCAAATATCCGTCTTATTTTTATTGATATGTGCGAGTGCAAGGGGTCATGCTCTATATATTGGCATACGGTAGTGTACCAAGACGTGGCGGCATATATAGGGGTAACTTGTTCAACGTTGTACATTTCAATATTTTGTTCCCATCTAGAAGAATCCTTCTCTAGAAAATTGACTGCTTCGGCTGCAAGACGACAGAGACCATGGGATTTTTATCATATGAACTTCCTTGAATTCTAGATTAGACTCTTGAATGGTTGTCAACCAATTCACCCTTCTCTCACCCAACTCTTTTTATACAAAGAGTGATCTAATCATTGGGTGAGGCACAAATATGATAACACGACTTTTCAAGAGATAAGGCCTAAAGTGCTTCACCACCTTGTATATTGCATAATATTTCTTATCGATGGCAAGATAATTCAATTCATATCCCTATAATCCAACACTCATAAAATATATGGGCCACTCATTCCCTTGATTTTCCTTCTGAGTAAGAACGACAACAAGAGATGTGTCAGGAAAAAAATAAAAAAACAAGAAATCTTTGTTAAAATTTATATTGTATAATGTTGGAGCATCGAAAATCACTTGTTTAATTTGGGTGAAGGTATATTTATCCCTCTGGTCCCACTTGTAGGTTTTATCCTTCTTAATCATCTCTTTTAATGGCTTAAAAATATCTATGTAATCTGAGATGAACTTCCGGAGGAAGTTGATTTTCCCGAAGAAGGATTCCATGGATTTCTTATTCACAGGAAAGGGAATCTGAGTAATACCCTCGACTCACTCTGAGTCCACTTTAATTCCTCTCTTGGCTATAATGTGTCCCAAGATATTTCCCTCAGATACTCCAAATATTCTTTTCTTAGTATTTAAAAATATGCCATATTTCGAACATCGCTTAAAAATTTGTCTTAAATGCCAAAAATGATGATATCTCTTCTTCGGAAATACTATAACATCATCCAAGTACACAACCACACTTTTTCCAATCAAACCTCGAAATGAGATGTCCAAAGCCTGCTGAAAATTAGCACCGACATTGATAAGTCCAAAAGGAATTTTATGAAATGTGAATGTGTCCCATTTAGTCTTGAAATTAGTTTTTAATATATTAGGTTCCACTACTAGAACTTGATTGTATCTAGAAAAACCATCTAATAACGAGAACATCTCTGACCTTGGAGTATTTTCTTCATAGATGGCACGGGATAATTATCTTTATCTGAAGCCCATTTTAGGTTGTGAAAATCAGCACACAAGTGTATATCTATGGACTTCTTTCTAATAGTGACCAGATTTGAAACCCACATAAATTGTCAAACTTTGAATAAAATTCTGGAATTCAACAACTTCCTTTGTTCTTTCTAAATAACAAGTTCAAGTATAGGATGGGATTTTCTTAAGTTCTAATGAAACGACTTCACACCCTCCTTAATGGGTATCACATGCTGGATAATATGCATATCATAGGTCTTTAAATAATCATATGTCCACACTAACACATATCGGTATTTTTTGAAAAGATGAATAAACTATTGTCGCTCTTGATGAGAATAACATGTACCAAGTTTCACATATTTCAGATCTTCTTTGGTACCCAGATTTAGTGGTTCGTGTGACAATGTAGAATTGTGGGTCTTGGCATTGGTTGGTCCCTTAAAGCAGTTATGCATGTCATAAATATTATATTGAGATACCACACCCTTGGGCATGGGATTCTCTTTATGTCATGGATCTGATTCCTGCAAAGCCCTTTCGTGCTCATCTTCATATATTGCCACATCTTTAAAGACACCAACATTAGCCATAAATACAATATATGTTGGTAATTAATGAAACAAGAAAATTAATAACATTATTGGGAAAATATGTCTTATATATAATCTCAATTGAAAATACATCTCTTAGTGGTGATAACCTTGTAGCAACATTATCCATTGTGTTTGTGGCTGTGTTATGAATCCTAGGAACAAAATTGATATTAAAATCTTGAAAGAAAGAAATAAGACACCATACCTCTTTCTAGTAGTTATTTATATTAGGTGACACATAATGAATAGTATTCAGTACCTTCCATGTGACAATATTTGATTCACCAATTACCTTCAATGCTTCGACCTTAAGGGTTATGGCTTTCTTTAATACTAGTATGAGTGTTTTGTGTTCAACAGTGTTTTTTGTGCCCTTAAATTCCAATCTGCACGAGATCAGATACTTTTTCTTTCATAGATCTATCAAAATGCAACCAGCTCTAAAACCATCTTGTGTTTTCAAACCATCAAAATATAAAGTCTAAATGTTAGAAGAAACATGGTTAGTTCCTACACTAATACTATTTATATCTATGTTACAAAAGTCATTTTCACCAATTGGATTGCAAGGAAGTAGTTCGAACTATGTATCTTGTGGTACAAGGGACAATTGCACAAGATAACATCCATGATCAATTTCTAAAACAAAATTCCCGAAAATTACTTCCACATAAATAATAGGCTCATTAGGAGCTTGAAGAATCGTGACAATATGCTTCATGAAAGGTTCACTCTCAACTTGGATATGATTATTCTTGCCTTCATAAGGAAGCCACAAATGTGACCAGCCAGTAGAAAAGTATCCTTGCAACTTTCTAGATCAATCTCTACTTAACAACAATCCATAAACTTTTGAAATGTCCACAATAACAATATCAATACATTGGTGAACTCTATGACCTTATGATAAATGAATTATAACATTGTTAAGCTCACCAATTACGCGCACTAAAGATATGTCTAACTGTAGGATTCTAGCATCAGTATTTTCCCTTTTAGCATTTATTTTCCTAGTAATAGATAATGACTTGACATTCGAAAAGGCACCAGAATCAACGAGGAACTTATGGACATTATAATTAAAAGTATCAAAAGTTAGAATGAAATGGGGGGAAACAGATCTATATTTTACATTAGATGCATTAACAACCGATTCAAGGATAGTAGGAGAGTTATTGGATGAGGCCCTGAGAAGCAGTAACCATTCTACCCAATGGATGCTAAGATGCAAGTGCTTGGATGATCAACTCACATTTCCCTACCAACTTTGCTAGCTCAAATATGGAGTTATTTGCAGGATATTTATTCATATGTTCAAGAACATTATAATATATATCCTCACCTTGGGAAGGGTGTGTTGAAGTGGTAGGTGGTGTAACTTTTCTCGATGTCTCAAGATTGACAGACTTGTTCTTAATGCTTCCAGAAGAATTCTTATGATACTATGCACTTTTGGATTTATTCTGAGTGCTTTGAGTAGGATTACTAGAAGGTAATGTCTTTCTCAACAATTTATTCCTCACATATTTCACAAACACCGGTCATATTCTCCCCAAGCTATATTTCTTAGCAGGTTGTTGAGGAGGATAATCACTCATTGGGGGCTCACTATCATCTTATCATTCATTATTCAAGATAAGATCAAAAGTGAAAATTGAATCACTAGAACTTGTGTTTTTCTTTGTGAAGGTTGGTTCTTTAGTCTCTTGAGTCTTCTCTGCATGCTCTTTAGCTGAAAAAACTTCCATAGCATTGGCAAACACAACATTCATGTTATGTTTCCATTGAGGGCATGCTTTATTTGAGTGTACTTATTGATTGAAAGTACAATAGTTATCCATGCCCAGGTTCTCAACATTAAATACAATATTATAACTATGTGAAAAATTAGCCAGTTGATTGATGTTGTTCTTAGAAAATGGCTTAAAACACTTGTTATTAGTAAAATTCTTACTTGACTTCCTTTTAAGTTTAGATACTTTGTGGGTTAACAACTTCAAGGAATTAGTCAAGCTATCCATGTCTTAAGGATATTTCTCTTTAGTTTTAGCAGAAGAGGCTTGGGACTTTTTACTAGTGGCTTTGGAGTCCTTAGAATCTTCTTGATCAACACTGACCCCAATAGACCTTAAGTCCTTTTCAACGAAAAATTATTCCCTGAAATTAAGAGCCAAAGTTTCTTTTGCAACATGCTTAAAAAAATAGAAATGTTAGTAGGAAAGGCAACAATATAATTATCTTTAGTAATTGAATCACATGGTTGCACATCAGTGGGGGACTTGTTCAAAATATGTGTAAATATTTGATTTAAATCCTTAACCTTTTCCTTATCCCCCATATTAATATTTCTGAGTTATTTAAGTAACATGGTTGGGGTTTTATCATCAACAAACATTTCTAAGAATAACTGTTTAAATTCCCTCTAATTATGGATTGAATATGGTGGAAACCTGTGGTACCAAACTGATGTTATACCTTCTAGAGTATACAGAAGTAATCTACAAGAAACAAAATTAAAATGTCCCTCTAACATCCATATATGCAAGTAGAAGTCATCAATGTGATCTTCAACCTTCACTTCTTATCAATATCGTATTTTGTAAGTAAATTTTTCGGGTGTTTCAACAAGCGATGGAGATTTTCTGGAAGAGAAAGAGGCCCTTGGACCATCCAATCCACGTGGTCATCTACCATGTCTTCATTCTCCTCCCCGTCCTCACTCTATGATTCTGAATACTCTTCTACTTCATTGCTCAAATTCTTATTGTTATCCAATTGTTCGTTATCTCTAGATTATTCTTCGTCAGAAAAATGAAAATCCTCCTTGACTCCTTCTAGATTATCCCTAATAGTTGGTGGAAGGTCTCCTTGATGAATGGAATCCTCAAGTGAAATATCCAAGTCCTCAAGGGTGGCAGTGACTAATTCCTCCATTGAAGAGACTAAGACACCACGACATGTGGTCTCTTTCTTTGATGGCTTGTGAGGAAGAACATATGTGACAAGAAGTAATCCAAGAGCTCTAGAAAAATGATGAGGAATTGGAAGTATCTAATAGAGCTGATTGTAGGAAACCTTATATGTGCACTCTAGAACTTGATGACGAGTCTCTCCTTTCTTATATATATGAGTTGGAGTTGGATTCAAACAATTACTACCTTGCACCGAAGGTTCTTTATGTGAAATTGGTTAGTTGTTAGCCATAAAAAGGCTACCCGATTATGTAGATCAGTTAGAACTCACATCATTTGGAGTAGGAGCCTTGCATGGGATATAGGCTCAACTGTTATATTCTTAATGATTTTCCTTGGCTACGATAACGACACAAGAGAAACACATGTAATTATGAGATAAATAAGTAAGCTATTTGTGTGATGTATTTAATTGAAAAGTGTATAATGGTTATTTCATGGAAAGGGAAGAGGAAGTAAGTATTTAAAATAAGAGTAATATTAATATCCTAGTAAAGACACAGACATAAATTTGAAATATTCATTAGTTATCTTTCAAAATAGTTCACAAAGAAACTACAATCGTGAAAAAATCATAAGGAACACAATTCAAAGATGCATACTAAATTAAATGAAATAGTTCATTTCATTATCATGTAAAAACATAAACATACACAACAAATAATGAAATAATAGTCTTGCAATAATTCATGAAATATGCATGAAACCGTGTTGGCTCAAAGAGATTCAAATTAAGTGAAAGTCCCAAGATACACCATTACAATGATAGTGACACTTGTCACAATAGTGGAACGTTAACTTGCTTCTCAAAAGACTAATCTTCTCTCCTATGCTTAGATTGAGAATCCAAGGTGAAAATCCCTTGCTTGAGCTATGAGGGTGTGTATATAACAAATGAGGTGACTTTCCACCTCCCTTATGACTCTTGATCTTCCCTCATGACTCTTGAGCTTCCATGTGACTTTTAGAATTCCTACGAGACCTTTGAGCTTCTACATGACTTTTCACATTTTATGTGTGACCCTTAGGCTTCCACACATCTAAATTTTCTATTTTTTCGAAAAAAATATTACATTTCTACATATGATGTGGCAAAATACACTAACACATACGACTCTTACAGTGACACTTGGAAAGGCCATGACTTGGAGATGATGACATGGAACTTCATGGTGATGTGTCAAGGCCAAGTTGCTCATCTTGTTGTTATATTTACATCTTTGTGATAGGTATTTCATGTAATTCATCTTCATCCTCCAAAATCATGGAATGATAGGGAGTCATCAATGTGAGGCTTGATATTCGTTCTTATGTCACAATCTAATGTGCCTTTATTTCTTCACTTGATGATCTCTTTGCATCTACAACTTCACAATTATCCTCTTATAGAATCTCCTTGTTATCCTCCTTTAGCATAATACTATAATGTCAATATAATAACACCTATAAATGGAATTTACTCATGACAAGATGAAATCAGTCCAAAAATATCCTAGCCTATTATGTTTCTAATGCGGCATACTGATTGAGTTGGGACAGTGTGCAGGATGGAGGAGGAGGCCCAGGGATTGCGTAGTGTGCAGGAGGAAGAGGAAAAGGTGAGGATATAGGCTCTATAAATGTGCAATACGTAGTGATCGAGGGACATGAAGGCAATATTTTCATAATTGAGGGAGTTAGTGATGCAGTTGAGGTAGGCTTGCTCATTGTGATTGGACAATGTGTAGTTCTCGAAGGAGATGATATGTTGATTTTCCACTTGAGAAATTCAAGGAATAATACAGGACTCGAATGCTAAGTGAGAATGTGGGAGTGCATAGTGGAGGCCTAGGGTGGGAAAATATTGAGTAGTGAGAAAGTGCAAGAGGTAGGACTATACATTAAGAAAATGCATATTGCTTGGAGTAAGTGACTACGTAGTGTGTTGTTCTAGGAGGAAAGGATGGATGACTAGGGCTAGAGATTATGTAGTGAGAAATTCAAGAAGGCAAGATGATAGGTGGTTGGTTGAGCAAGTTGCGAAGACAAGAAAACTTTAAAACCGACTAAGTGTAGGATCAACAAGATAGAAAGGTGAGACTAGAACATGTAACAAGACTTAAGCATGACCAAACACTCATAAATGATCAACCACATGATAATGGAACACTTAACACCCAAAATAAGCATGCATTCATTGAAACTATAGAAAAAGAATTCTTAAGATACACTTTGTGACACAAGTGTTGAATGCAATAGTAAGGTGCGTAATAATTTGAAAATGAATCCAATTCATATCCTTATGAAAAATAGAATCCATTACTCGTAGGAGAAAGCACCGAAACAACTCTCTAAAATATTATGCAACAATTTACTTTCACAAAATACAACACTTCCCTTAACAAAAAGACAACACTTGAAATATCTTCAAAGGGGAGCTTAGAAAGCAAGCATGGAATGACTCTAACAACTAAAACAAATAGCTCACATTACAAAAAAGGGAGGCTCCAAAATTTGGAGGATGTTGTAGCAATGAAAACATATGAGGATATGAAAATGAGCATCCAATATTTTGTGACAACTTGTCAAACCTACCAAAGAAACAAATGGGAGATAGTGAATACGCTAAGGGCATTTCAACCACTTCTAAATGCAAATTTTTATAGGTCAATTTGGGGCATCACCCCTCAAGACCTAGTTAAATTGGGGATCATCCCCAGGACAAAATGAATAGGGTCTCTCATTCCCTTAATTCGGTTGCGATATGCCCTAAGTGAAGAAATTCATTTTATGGCTTCAATTGTGAGATTTCAAAGTTTTGAATTATATATTATATGACCCATTGACTCACCAATTATCCTCTCGCAAGGGCTAATCAGCGCTGCAAAGGCAAATACCTCCATGCAAGGGTTCATGCAAGGTGCACTTCTCGACACTCAAGGGGTGCGTTGGCCTCCTGGGAGCGAAATCATCATTGTTCCCTGGAATCTCCACGTGGCAGTGGCTTCTAGAAGAGCTCATAGGTGTCATACTTCAAATACAAGTTTCCATCCACCACCTCTCGAACTCAGAAACATGTCTCACCTATTATTAGAAAGCCATTCAATGAGAAATTACCTTCTCGTTTCCCTATGAATTGAGCACTAGGAAAACAGAGTTATGATGTCACATTCTCAATTAATAAGAACCCTGAAGTACGATACACTCTTGAGATGATTCTTGATGTGATGAGGATGGAATGAAGTTGAAGCGAAAGTTGATGAAAAATCGATCTATTGGTTGTAATCTTCTCCTCCTACCTTTTCTTAATAAAGATATCTGCTCATTTTCTCATACATATGTTTGTATCTTGTGAAATGTATTCTTAATGATGTATGTATTCTCGCACCTAATTGGTTTGATTTGATTAATATAAGTAGATACTTGTATATTTGTATGTTATTTTTTTGTTCTTTGTCTTTGATTGCGGGAATCGATCTAGCGAGCTTTAGTTGGATTGAGAGTGACAACAACAACAACTGAAGGATAAGGGAGATAAAAAGGATCACAAGTAGGCTTATTTCCTTTTTATTTATTTGTCTTAGAGAAAATAATAGCTTTCTTTATTCCGTTGTTCGAGTGAAGGGAACACCACACTCGGGGAATCTAGTTTATCCGTAAATTGGAATTTCGTATAAGAAATTGGCAACCATATACGGAGAAAATCCCATCGTTCCCGTGTTTCTTCCTCTGTTTAACATCATCGAAAGCCTATACTTTTTTTTAATAAGTCATTTGAATGAAAAAAATTGCATTAGAAGTGTGTTTAGTCGCTTGTTTCTCAAACTTAGCTGCGCCCAATGCTCTGTTAGTTAGGGATACGATTCTAGTGTTCCATTTAGGGGTGCTTTGTAATGCACCTGCCTCCCCTACTGTGGTGCCACGTTGCCCCCTCATCCAACCAAATTCCATAAAAATTTGTCTTTGCTTTCGATTTTCAAACAAATTTTCTGTTGTATTCTCGTATGTTTGATTTCTCTTAGAGACAACTAAACTTTCTCGTTCTTCCTCCTTTTAAAAAGTAGTCCGTTCAATGTTTCATTAGCTGTTTTCTTTATCATTGGCAAATAAAATTCAAAGTAGTTAATTTTTTGCATTAGATCAATCCTATTTTTGAAAAAGTAAATTGTTGTTTCATTCCTTATTTCCGTAGGAAAGTTGTAGTTTCATTCTTCATTTTCCTATAGAAATTGTTGTTTCATTCCTCGTTTCTCAAAAGAAAAACATTTGTTTGATTGATTTGTGCATTTAATTTCCTTTCATTCATTCAAATTAAAGGGAACTAAAAATAAAAACATGCGTGTTCATTTAGATATTGTGTGTGTTGCATAGGAACAAGTTAAGGAAAACCGCATTTAGTTTGTGCTCTTTATTGTATGCTTAAAATCTAATTGCTCTTTTCCCCCTTGGTAGCTAGGATTTTCATTGAAAAAGCTAAATTGAAAAGTTTGCTTCTCATTTAGTTTTCATTTTTAGGAATTACCCACTACATCATCGTTGAACCTCAAAGATAAAATTTTAAACAAGATCAACATAAAATTTACATCAATAAACCTAAGAAAGCATTGTAACATTAACAATAACACTTAGAAGTTCTAGGCTAGAGACATGTTCCAACGTCGTTAAACATAGCGATCGTCGCTAACTTGTCCGTGATACATTCCAGAGTGTAAATCCCACTCCATGTACGTAATTATATCAGAGATCATCCACGTACCTTCGGGTATATAGGGCGATGTTCTAGTACAAAAAAGTATAAGGGGGTTCTCTCACTATGCGGTTTCGCATTAGACAACACTAGTACGGACTTGGGCTTCCACGTACCTTCGGGTATATTTGGGAGGACAAATTCAGGTTTCTTACCATCCATAGGTAACCCAAGTCGGCCACCTTGTAACTTGTGATACACCGAACATAGAATTCGTGGAGATTTCCTACTCGTACTTCCCTGGTTTGCCGTGAGGTATTCTAAAGTTCACAATTACTTGGTAAACCTTTTTCCTAATATCACCCTTTTTATTTGTTTATTTTTTTTTGTAATAAAATCAATTAGTCATCACGAAAGAAGAACATCCCATTCCCCGATGTTCATGTAGAATAGCACTTAAACCACCATTACCACCACAAGCCATTTCTAGTCGGCAAAGGCGACATGGTTCTACCGAAACCAGCACCTATCGCATCCTCCAGTGCGTCATCTTCATCACATATACCATAGTTGTATTGAGTCATTTCTACACATCCTTGTTCATCCACTATTGTCAAAACAGATTCCTCATGCCTACATGTGGACACGATCCATCCAATCGGTGAAACCATACCTCCCCAACCCGACGTTGTTCACATTAGGGGAATTTTGAGGTATAAAATAATAGTAGAAATTATAAAATAATAGTAGAAATAATAAAATAATATTTGATTACATCATCAAATTTTAGAGGGAAAAAAAAGAAAAAAAATTATTTTTTTCAACTCATATTTTCAACTTATCTCCCAAAGTTCTTACTCAACTCATGTATTTCTCATTTTTTCTTATAAAAAAGACCCATTGAAATTATGCAACATGGGTAATCCTTGGATGAGGAATTAAATTTTTGCATCCAACGCGTACTCCCACTTGAAATTTGAGTAAAAACTTTGGGAGATAAGTTGAAAATATGAGTTGAAAAAGTCCTTTTATTATTTTATTATTTTTTAATATTTTTACCCTTTTACTTTAAAAATGGTGAATCATCGCCCATTGTTGAAAACATCATCTTGAATCCTATTGGTTCTTATAAAGTTTATTTTTGTTGTACATTTTTCTTAGGAGGCCCATTTTAGACCCTAAAATTCCCCTAATGATTGGAAGTTGATCCAGATACCATCGTTCTTTTACTAGAACATCTAGATCCCAAAGTCAAACAACCAGAATTTGTTCCTCTATCGGTCGCTCCTCAGTCGGTCGTAACCATTGAGTCTCCCATATTGTGCATTCAACCACCTAAAATATATCTCAGGCCTGACAGTGAAATCCTTCCACCTGGTTTGATTTCGATTGAAGAAGAACCTCAACAAGAAACATGCCCTTCAACTCCAACCCATTTGGACCAGGGCTTTATCTTTACGAGACTATTCCTTGGTTCAATTACACTGCTTATTTTGATCCTATTTCGATTCAAGTTCCCATAGATACTCTAGGGTATACACTGCTTCATATGACCACAGCTGAGTCAACATGTCTGGATGTACCATATGTTACAGTTGTAACAACATCCACTGTTGCTACCCCGTTGATGTTTACCACATCACCAGAGTCACATCTATATGGTGATCCTTCTGTCCCACTGGGTTACCAATTTTTATCTGGAACCTACTCTGGTGCATCCTCAAATCCATGGACTTCACCCATGTCATCTTCTAGTATTCTATCTAGTACATCTCTAATGAGTACTGAACGACTTAATCCTTTATATACATCTTCAGTGCAACATCAAGCTGGTCCATATTGGTACATTCCATCCAATACAATATCAATTGGACTCCTAGAATTTGGAGAAAAATATATTCCATCTTATTATACTCCTCATGCTGGGAGGCAACCTATGGTCACCCATTTTGACAATACTCTGTCATTTTATGGTCACCCAAATGTTGGAATGATTGTTTATCAGTGGCAGCCTATTCTGCTTGTTCAACCACAAACGATTGTGAATTCATATCAACCAGTTCAACCCATTGCACCCACATCTACTCCACTTTTTAAAATGGGTGATCTCAACCATCTCAGATGGGTCCTTCAACCCATTACCCTCAAGTTTTGGGTCCTCAGAATCCAACTCCTTCAACTGGTTTACAATAACCATCTATATCTGGAAAATTTCATTCACAAGCTAGATTACCATTTTATGGGATATCAAAGGCACAAACAAGTATTACCTATTCACAATTAGTTCGAAGATATTCTAGTTCGGGCTAGAATCTTGGTGGTCAGTCACCTTGGCAACCATAACCGCAAATGGCACAACAATCATTCCAACAACAAGTAGCTTACCCAGGTTTTGGTTAACAGAATCCTCAAGCATTTGGTCATGAAAAAAACCCCTATCTGGGTTACCAGCAACAAATGCCTTATGCTGGTGCTAAAAGGCTTGTTGCCCAACTAATTCCATCATATCCTGGTTATGCTCATCCTGACTTGAATTGACAATTTCCCTTTGTCACAACTTTAGAATTACCTAATTTAAACTGGTTTACCAATGACCCCATCAGCTATTCTCCTTGGTGGCTAGTGATACCACACAAATTACCCTCCGACATTCCTAAATTCAATGGAAACCCTGGAGGAAACCCGTCAACACATGTTATGACTTATCATTTATGGTGCTCATCCAACTCCTTAAATGATGACTCCGTTCGACTACGTCTTTTCGAATATATTCTCACTAGTTTGGCTGTGAAGTGGTACATTGAACTACCGCAAGCTTCATTTGATAACTTCACTACCTTAGCCACTACCTTTTTAACCCACTTCCAGTTACCCATACAATATGAAACTGGAATGGAGCTGCTGACCAATTTTAAACAGAAAACTGCTCCTCACATTTATAATCATATTCATGAGTGGCGTCGTCATCGTAGAATGGTCAAAACATTTGTTCCTGGTCAGCTTCTCGCTGAGTGGTTTATTAAGTCCTTGCTGCCATCTATCACCGAGTATGAAGCTAAAGGTGGCGTCGTCACTGAAGATAAGGTCACTGCTCATTCCCAGTACTTATATTTGATTTATACTCATTTTGTCACACTCTACGAGAAAATTCCAAATGCGTAGCGATCTAATTTTATTGTTCCTCCTCCATATAAGGACTATCATGCCACCGATGGTATGATTGGTACTGCAAGAACTCACATATATAATGCATATGATCCTTCACTTCTTCCGAAATTCATGCCATGTCATTTGACAAAGGAAAAAGTGACAAGCAACCCAGAAGCAAGAAAAAGGGGAAAGCGAAGAAAAAGAAAAATTCAACCCCATGGGAACGATCATATGATCAACAATATAGAAATAATCAGAAACCTTATTACCCTTGATTGATATGTAATGAGGAGCACTTTTTTTGCGACTGCCCTCACTGCACCAAAGTCTCAAAATTTCTTAAGACCTCGACTGCATCGACTCTGTTGACAAATCCTTTTCTAAATCGAGACACAAATATGGTTGCTACAGGTCCTGCTTCTAGTTCCCAAGTGCTTATGCTATCTTTCACAAAGCCAAAAACTGATGTTTTGGTGTCTACAAGAAATAAATATTATAGTAGTCAGGCTATTGATCAACCTTCTACCTTGACCATGAATCTGTCCATGGAATCAATTCCACCAACTGCTATTCCAATGTTAAAAGTAAAGCCACTGAAGGGAGTCATCCATAAATCGGCATTCAATCCTCGATCCCACAGCTAAAAATTATGATATTGTTGAAGATTTGGCTCAGTCACCTTTAGCTATGTCGATGCTTGAGGTACTTCAAAATTGTCCCTCCTAGAAGGAGGCTTTGTTGTTGAAAATTTGTGGAATCGATTCGACAGATTCCAATCTTATAGTCTTTAATCATATGGGCTATGTGCCATAATTACCAATAGAATTAGCATTATCCATCCAAGTAAATTTTCTCAATCACCTTGTTCATCGCACTATTATTTATGAGGGAGCATATACTTGCATTATGTCTTAAACTGTTGGAAGTCACTTGGCACGCCGCGCCTATCCCAGTCACCTACAAAGATGAAAGCTTTTGACGGTCGTACATATAAGCCTTACGGTATCATCAATAACTTGCATGTCGAAATAGGGGGAAAAATTGTAACTGTTGAAGTTGAGGTCGTTGACGGACCCCTTGATTAAAACATTTTACTCTGAAGGCCATGGATTTATGCTATGATTGTGATTGTCTCTACTTACTTTAGAATGATTTCCTTCCCTCATAAAGGTGTTATCATAGTCATCAATAACCTCTCATTCTTTGCCTTTAGTTCCCAGATATATGGAAGTGTTCCATTAGTTTACACACCCCAGCTAGCACTTCAAAACATTGGTGTAGGGCTCTTAAAAGATTCTTCCCTAATGGGCACTTTTGCATTACCGCTGCCTACAACGTCGGCATAAATTGCAAGAATAGAGACCTACTGCATGATAGCTTCCACTTCATTTGACTTAAGGAAGATTACCAATGATTCTAAAGTTGTGACACTGGATGAATTTCTGCTGCCAAGCCCAATTGAGCTGGCATAGCAATCAATCTACATGGCTTAGGCGACGAATCCTAATTCATCATCACCAATCGTTTGGGTCGATCGTTCATTAGATTTTGGTACTCCATGTGATCCTTTTTCATCCAATTTCTTGACTGATGAGAGCATTCTACAATCCATGATGCCAGAAGGACAACCATGGGAAGATAATCATCATCATTCCCATCTTCAGGATTACGAAGATGATAATCTTATTGAACTATATCACCCTTCGATCAACACTTTCTTTTCAAATTCTCTTCCAATTAATGCTATTGAATCCGAGAGAAACTTATGAAATATTGAAGAAACTATTTCTATGGATATTTCGACCAAACCCAGCGTTGTAGAAAACATTCATGTCGGCATATCTTATTCTCCATCCGAATTTGAAAATTATTGCTTTCTTTTTCGTGAATTCCGAGATATATTTTCTTGGTCTTATGAGTAAATTCCAGGCATAGATACTAGTATCGTTGAACATACAATTAAAATTTACCCTAATGTCTGACCGATATGTCAACACCTTCGTCTTGTTCATCTGAAGAAGGCTGCTTCCATTAAAACAAAAGTTGAAAAACTTTTGCGTGTTGGTTTCATTTACCCTATCCGCTTACTGATTGGGTTTCCAACATTGTTCCTGTCATGAAGAAACAAGGGACAATCAGAGTGTGTGTCGATTATTGGGATGTCAATATTTCTTGTCCAAAAGACAACTATCCTACTCCCATTATCGACCATATTATTGACGATTGTGTCGAGTGTGAAATATTTTCATTCATGGATGGATTCTCCCGTTACAATCAAATCAATATCTGCCCAGAGGACCAATATAAGACATCATTCATCTCTCCCTGGGGCACATTCACTTATCGTAAACTCCCATTTGGTTTAAAGAATGTTGGGGCAACATTTCAGAGAGTAGTGGATTATGCTTTCAATGACATGCAGCACATTGTTCAACCTTATCTAGACAATTTACCCGCACATTCACGAAAATGGACTGATCACCTAAAGCATTTGAGAGCTATATTTTTACGCTTCCGACACTATAAAATATGCCTTAATACACACAAATGTGTGTTTTGTGTTGGTTATGGTCATTTTCTTGGATTCGTTGTATCAAAATATGGAATTCGAATCGACCCACTAAAGGTCCAGGCCATTCTTGATTTTCCTGCGCCATCAAATTTACTTCAGTTACAAAAACTTCAAGGAAAGGCTAAATTCCTAAGGAGGTTCATACCCAACTATGCCGAAATGGCTAAGGGATTTACTCGTCTCTTGAAAAATTGGATTCCCTTCCATTGGGATAAGGTTGCGCAAGCTTCTTTTGATGCTATCAAGGATACACTGATCCAAGCGTGATTAATGTATCCCCCTAATTATCAGAGTGATTATTTCCTATATATCGTCACGGAAAATACGACCAGTGCTATGGTATTGGTCCGGGAAGAATATGGGATAGGACATCCGATATTTTATTTGAGTCGTAATCTCAATGATACAGAGGTTAAATATTCATACGTCGAAAAGCTCGCCTTGGCGGCCATTCAAGTTGTCCAAATATTTCGCCATTACATCCTGCTCTGGAATACCACTGTCATATCGGATTGCAACCCCATGACATACATTCTGTCATGTCAATTACTGGGGGGGTAATATTCAAAATGGATCGTCATTTTGCAAGAATTTGATTTGGAATTCATCAAATCCAAGTCAAAGAAGTCTTTAGTTTTGGCTGAGCTTCACTGTGGCCTTCCCTCTGATAGTACTGACAATACATCAGAACCATGAATTTCTGATGAGTCTCTATTTCTGATAGGGTCATCTGACCCTTAGTATGGGGATTTTATCATTTATCTCCAAACCCAGACTTTCCGGCCCGATACCTCTCACTCACAACAACGACGTATTTGATACCAAGCTAAAGATTATATAATTGTCGGTGATACACTTTATCTTCATGGTGTTGATATGATTTTAAGGAGGTTCCTCACTCATGAGGAGGCCGAGAAGGTTTTAAATGATTATCATGTTGGAAAAATACTGAGAGGGGGGGTGAATCAGTATTTAGAGCTGACTAACAAATTTTTAGTTTTCCTTTCTTTTAAAACCATATGCTTTCGTAATTGCATCCTCGCAGTGAGTTGCCGTGCATGCCGTGGATTTTTATCATAAAATATGCATGCTGCCAGCACCAATGCATCATATCATTGTTGTGGGGCCATTTTCAAAATGGGGCATTGAATTCATGACCTGCAACCCTCGTTCGTCCGTCCGGGGGGCATGGTTATACTATTTTCGCAGTCGACTACTCTACCAAGTGGTTCGAAGCGATGCCTACATTCAATAACACAGGTGAAACAACGACATTTTTCTTTTTCAATCATTTCATCTCATGGTTTGGTGTACCATAAGCTATAGTTACAGATCATGGTAAGCATTTTTGCAATCACATGATGAATGAGTTGACTGCCAATTTAAGACTGTCGCATGATAGTTCTGCTCCTTATTATTCACAATCCAATCAACAAGTTGAAGACATTAACAAGATCCTTAAGCGAATGCTTCAACGAATAATAGGATTTCATAAACGAAGTTGGCATTTAATCTTGTACTTAGCTTTGTGGGCATATCGAACCTCGGTAAGAAACGCAACTAGATTCACCCCCTTTCAATTGGTGTATCTGGAGGTTATCTTGCCAATCCAATGTGAAATTACATCATTAAAACTTGTTGTTGACTTGTTACCTGAAACTTATAATGAATAAGCACATATTTTTAACCTCATCTGTCTAGATGAAACATGTCATGAAGCCGCATTGGCCAACGAAGCGCATAAGAGACGAATCAGGGTGCAATATGACCAACATGTCAAGCCTCACATCTTCTCTGAAGGTGACCTGGTCTTACTTTATGATCAGGAAGCTGATTTGATAGGTACAGGAAAATTTGAGCCGCTATGGCATGGCCCCTACATTGAAATAAGAGTTTTGGCTAAGGGCGCATACGAGTTAGCTGATTATGATGGAGTTCCATTAGCGCAACCTCGAAATGGGTTGTATCTTAAACATTACTATGCTTAACTAAGCATAGTAAAATTTTGTATTATATTGTGTATATGATTTTCATTTGCATTTACTATCTTAGTTTGTTTTTCTAGAGTTTTCTTGAAGTTAGTAATCCACTTTACATTTCATCCCAGATGTCTGAATATTTGGAACCATTCGTTGGGTATGCTAATGGTGCTAGTCGTAGTACGCAGAGCCTATCCTCTACAGCATGGGCCATTTTCACTCCAGGTGGCAAGTTAGTGAGTTTTCAAGGTATTTGTATTGGTTGATATACAAACAATATCACTGATTGTAGTGGGTTGATCAAACTTCTCTCTAATCCCATTTCATTTATTATTAACCACATCATCATTAAGTTAGACTCACAACTTTTCGTACTGCAACTTACTAGAATTTATACTGTCCTAAATCCAACACTGCATCGTATGTTCCTAAGAGTTCGACTTTTGGAAAGACATTTTGATCACATTCATTATCAACACATTTCTAGAAATTTGAACACATTAACTGATTCCTTAGAAAATTATGTTTTAAACAGACATTTGCAACACATGCAAAGACATATTTTCAATTCACATCACATAATTGAATAAGATCACACAATAAACATAGGAAAACACTGAAAACAAATATATAGATAGTTATAGATTTTTACAAAAATTGTGCCCAAGACACATTATTCATATGATCTCAAAATGTATGCAAAATGTCAAAGTAAACTAGTGATGCTCATGATAACAAACAATTGATCTAGCTATCCTACGCAATAATTGCATCCAAATATTAGGAACGCCAATAGTGTGGCGTTGCAGTCTCATAGGTAACTCTTCGATCCAACAATCAGGAATCCCAAGAGTCAATCCCTCCACATGCTGCTATAGCTTAGAAAGAGTCTCGATCATATCTAAATCGCAAAGGACTTCTCTCTCGACAGCCCTCTCTGTTGGCTCATCTGCTCCCTGCTCTGGCTAACCCGCTGGTCGAACCCAACCCAAATCTGTGTACATCAAAACTTTAGTTTAGTCTTGGGAAACATCAAAATACAAAAAACATGTAGAAACCTTAGAAAAAATCAAAAAACATGTTTAAAAAATTCTTACCTATTGCACCCCATTGAGCGCCATATAGTAGAATCAAGTCTGGATCTCCGTGGAAATATAAGCCTGCATATGCATTTTGATCTATGGCAACCATCTATCATCTGAACCAGGTGAAGAATGCAATAGAGAATACGATGGTCGATTGACCAACATGTCTAGACATCAATTCAACCCATCTCTGCATATGTGGATCTCTAGGTCTAGGTATGCCCACTATAACATGTTGTGGCTGCATCAATGGAACCTGCTCTAAGGTGAAGGAAATCAGGATTGATCCATAGTTGAAATTCTTCTTCCTACCACCCTTTGCTTTAGTTAGTTGTTATTTCATCTGAAAGAGTATTGCTTCAGCCCAGTTGAATATTGTTGGTACTAAACACTCAAGTGCATACTACATGTATGATCTGTTTGCAACATGTAGTGTCGCAGAACCAACAAGATTTGCGATAGTAAAAAATATGCTTCTCAAAGGTAGATCACGCACATCAAGGATATTTATTTTCCCATATTTACTCGATTCAGTACCTGGATGAAAATTTTGGCTTATGTAATTCCTTATTGACTCTCCTCCAAGAGCGGATCCTGCAAGGGAAATGGGAGAACCTGGCCTCGATAATCCAGTGAGAAAGTAAATGTCCTCAACCAATATTGGGAGCACTTTTTCCCCAATGTGAAATTCTTGTAATACTAGATCCCATGGACGAACTAGGAACTCTAATAGTTCCATATGCTGCCTCATCCCTGAAAATATGAAGTATTTAAGTAACCTGCGATCTTTGAGGGCTCTTACTGCACTCGGATCGTTTAGGGAAATCATATTATGTTCTTCATGTTCTCTTTCTTGCCACGTAATCATCATTTTGATCTGATGAATACCTGAAACACAATCATAAGCTTCATTCATTTCATGCAAAAAAAATGGGAAATTTTAGGCACACAGCAAGAAACAAAAATGAGAAATGTGCCCAATGCACCCCAGGTCAAAGGATAGAGGGTTGCAGTGCATCTGGCCTTCAATTTTTGTGCACTGCAACACACCTTTTGACATTCAAGGGTGTGTTTCCCTTAGAACATAATATATTTACCGTAAGGGGCTTAAAGCCCTAAAAATTTACCATGAAATGCACAATAAATGATATAAAAAGAAAGAGAAGGTTCATAGCTCCAACTTGGATCAAACGACAAGAGAAATCGTCCATTGAAACTCTCGCAATCAACCGCTAAAGTTTGAGGGAAAAACTGGTTTAGAGCTCCTTATTTTCAAATTGTAATTATGGAATGGTAAAAACTCTTTTGTTTAGTCATTTTGATTATTTTAAATCATATTTAATGTTGTGACTATGGTTTTTATTCGTTTTTACTATGAAACATGTATTTTTGATCCATTTGATGGTTCTTTGAACATGTTTTACAACTGATATAGTGATTTTAGCGTGCACACTTATTCAATAATGATTTGACCACAAAGTATACTTTTATCCTTCTTTTTCGAGCTTTGAAAAAAATGAAAAAGGAATTAAAGTGCACTTTTATCTCTTTTTCAGGCTTTGATATATGGGAAAATGAACCTCATGGAGTCTTCTTTTAGCTCTTTTTAGACTCCGATAATATGAAAAGATTGACAAGCACTTGTCTTTTTCGAGATCATAAAATTAAATGAAACGACATCTACTCAGTATAAGTTTAACCCTTTTCCGGACTGAGATATATTATTTACGAAAAAGGAAAACCTTAGTCAAACATGGCTAAGAGATTTTCTCAGGTATCATTTTACACTTTTTCTAACCTGAGCGACAAATTTACGAAAAAGGACTCATGGAGTTTTATTTTTGTCCTCTTTTTCAAACTCTCTAAACATGAAAAATGATTGGGTTTTCACTGTCGTTAGAGCAATGACTAGGGGAATTTTGGGAAAAAAAACATAAAACTTTATGGTAGAAGGTCGCTCTTGAACATGATACTTTCACTCCATCACCATGAATTTTGGGTTGGGTAATCTTCTTGACGGTTCATCATACCTATGGTTCATCATATCATCACTTCGGTTTTGGGTCAATGCTGCCAACTCATTTCAGTGTCACCGATATGTTCAAGTGAAGTAATCCAGTAACTCCTCATCTTCTGCAATACTCATAAACCTTCATTTTCATGACAGCCATCCCTAAACATTGCTACATTAAGTCACACTTTTTCTCCAAAATCAATACTCCTGTTTTGTGATAAAGTTGCTTCCTGTCAACATCAACTCATCATCCAAGAAGTTAACATAGAAACATCTTCTAGTACCTTGGGGCTTGCTACATCATTGATAGGTTTCTCACTTCTGGACCTTCGACAGAAATATTTTGTTTGGCGTTCGACATCAAATCATCTATTCATGCCTTTCAAATTGTACTGCAGTACCTTGAGAGTCATTAACATCAATGGTGGTTTTCTCGCGTCTGTTAACAACTCACATCATTGGCTGGTAATTAGACGATGTCTTCCCATGTTCAACTTCAGATATGGTTAGACACGTACTTGAATGATCAAGTGAATGAGATAAGAATACCCCAGATCTAGTTTCATCCATCCAGGTTGCGATTTTAGGAATATTGTACACATCATCTGTATGATGGCTTTACATAAAAATCATCATCCGAACATGGGACTATATCTGTAGGAATTTCTATATCTAGAAACATTACGATGTAGACGACTTTATGAATTATGTACATGTTATGATAGTTTATGTGCTGAACATGGGTATGTCTCCCTCAACAATTCATGTCCAAGATGTAAGATATCATGACGTAATGTATTGAAAATTTATGCAGGTCACCGTCTACTTTAAATCCTACTCATCACGTCGTAAAGCATCTCATCCAAATAATATTATTATTTTGACTTCATGCTTTAGGGGGTAGCTGTTATAGGTCAATTTGGGCATCATCCCCCAAGACCTAGTAAAATTGGGCATGATCCCCCAGGACCAATGAATAGGGTCTATCATTCCCTTAATTTAGTTGATATATGCTCTAAGTGAAGATATTCCTTTTATGGCTTTAATTGTGAGATTTCCAAGGTTTGAAGTATATATTATATGACCCATTGGCTCACCAACGCTCCTCTGCAAGTGCCTAACTGTGTTTCAGTGAAAATACCTCCATGCAAGGGTGCACTACAGTACACTTCCCGACACTCAAGGGTGTGTTGGTCTCCTGGGAGTGAAATCATCATTGTTCCTAGAATCTCCACATGGCCAGTAGCTTCTAGAAGAGCTCATAGGTGTCATCTTCGAATACAATTGTCCATCCACCACCTTTGAACTTGGAAACATGTCTCACCTATTATTAGAAATCCATTCAATGAGAAATTACCTTCAATTTCCCTATAAATTGAGCACTCATCTAAGTGCTAGGGAGGCCCGAATTTTGTGCAAATTTATGTTGTTGGATTCTCATTTGATAAGAGCTGGAAGTACTGATATGCTTCTAAGATGATGCTTGATGTGATGAGGATGGAATGAAGTTGGAGTAAGTTGACGACAAATCGATCTATTGGTTGTAATCTTCTCCTCCTACTTTCTTAATAAATATATTTGTTCATTTTCTCATACATATGTTTATATATTGTGAACTGTATTCTTGATGATGTATGCATTCTCAGATCTAATCGGTTTGATTTGATTAAGATAAGTAGATACTTGCATATTTGTATGTTGTTTGTTGTTCTCTGTCTTTGATTTCAAGAATCGATCTAGCAAATTTAGTTGGATTGAGAGTGACGACAACAACGATATAAGGAGAAGGAGAGAAAAAAGGATAACAAGTAGGCTTCTTTCCTTTCTGTCTATCTATTTGTCTTAGAGAAAATAATAGTTGTCTTTCTTTTGTTGTTCTGTGTGACGGAACACCACACTCAGGGAATCTAGTTTATCCATAGATTAGAATTTCTTATAACACCAATACACATGGATCAATATATCTATGGAATTTTATAGTGGCACTTACAAGGGTGAGCAACAAACAATTATTCATGCTGGTAGTTGAGTGTGTCTAAAAATATTCTTATTTTTATGGTTGATCACATCCATTTATGCTCTCGTTAGTTTCCCAAGTATTCCTTGACTATATTTTTTAGTTATGTGTCATTCCCACTTTCGTTGTCTTGGATTGAGACCCTAAATTCATTGGGAAATAGAGTACCCAGCTTAAAATGAGCATCACATATAACCCCTAATTATATGGTCCTAACTTCACTGGAAAATTTTGCTAGTAGATGTTTAAACTATAGGGTACCAAACTTAAAATGAGCGTTGCATATCACTCATAATTAAATGGTCAAACTAAAGTAGTCAAAAAGTGACTAAAAACCTATTTGAAATTCTTGCCTCCAAAAAACTACACTAATGGGCATAATGTATTCCCCTCACAAAAAGGTTGTACAATACCTATTATTATGGAGTTACCAAATAATAACATATAAAGTGGTATATGGAAAAAAAACATTATTAGTCACTTCATATTTACTAATTTATTTCAATATTGAGACATTGGATCAGACATTCCGCAACAGAGAAGCTATAATTCTTCATGTAATCATGGGAAATTGGGTTATGAATCAATAGAATCAAGAAACAAGTGAACATGATCACTTTGAACATTATTTATATAATGGGAACATGTGCTTCTTCACCTTCAACCTTGTAAACAAACCTCATTAAAAGACAAAAAACCTCATAAATTAGCACCCGGGGTCTATGAACCCTACCCAATCATCTAGTACATTGAATAAATGGCCTACAAACTATATCTTCTATCTCACTCCAAAATCCATCCAACGTTTCATGTGTCTTCTCTAAAGGAGGACATGGAATTAAAGTGTAGGTTGCAAACCAACTTATTAGAGCTTGACGAATAAGGATCCATTTGGCTTTAGCTGGAAGCAATATTAGATACCATAAAGCATCAATTATGTCAGTGCATAATTAATGAAGTATTTAACCAATGGAAAAAAATTCCACCTAAAAATGCTACTTGGGAACTCACTACAACCCTAACAACAAATTCCTCATATTCAGCCTTGAGGACAACACTATTTTCAAATAGGGAGGGTACGTTAGGGTCCCACCCTAATATCTATGCTTTTAGCTACCTAGGAGTTAAGTGTTCCATAAGGACATCCTCTTTGAATAAGTTTCATTGGATAGCAGCGGATGCTTATTTAATATAAAAGGGCCCAACTTATAAGGCCTAGGAGGTAGTTGGCATCCATTATTAGTGGTACCTTAAATAGTTATGGTTTTTTCTATTGAAACATTATTTAAAGAGATGGGAAAGTATGGAATGTTTGTCTTATGTTGTCCATTTGGAGCTCTGTTCAATGAAATGTTTCCCCACCTTAAGAGGTAAATGAACATTATTTTAACTCTTCACAATATCATTATACAAGGGTATCTTTTATAAACTTCATCTATCCCTTTTTTCTAGTTATTTTGCAATTATATTCTCAGTATACCTAGTTTTCTTTCAACTTTAATGGTTAAACAACACTACAAAATGCATAGCACCAATAGTCCTCTTGCTATCAAAATAGAGTATAGTGTTACCTATTTGGGAATTTTATGGAGTCTCAAAATGAACAAAGTAACCTATCAAATGGTAATTGTAACCTCAAAACGAGAACTCTAGCCAAAAACCATAAAAAAATTGAAAAAATAGCCCAAAAATGAAAAGTGTTGATGCTCCATCAACACGTTTTTTTCGGGGTAAATTTTCAACATTTTTTAAAAATGACAGCGAAAACCAATATTTTAACATGAAAAACACCCTGAATATGATAAGTGTTGATGCTAGAATTTTTTTTTTTGTGTAAATTTTTAACATTTTTTTAGCAATGACATTAAAGATCAGATATCATGACTTTGAAAAACCTTAAAATTGCAACAATTTTCAAGCATGACATTAAATATAAAATATAATGTCCTTGAAAAGCCTTAAATTTCTAATAATTTTCATCCATGGCATTAAAGATAAAATACTCATTAATATTTTCAACCATAGTATTAAAGGTAAAATATCATGACTCAGAAAAACCTTACAATCTTGACAAGTTTTCAACCATGGAATTCAAACCAAATATTATGACTACAAAAAAACTAAAGTTTTAATATATTTCAACTATGACATTATGAAAAAATTATATGACTAAAAACAAATTTAAAAATAAACACCCAACTGAACAAGTCATTATACCAAGAGTAATTTCCTTTTTAAATGTTAAAAGTAAAGCTATTTTAAAATCCCAACCTAAGACAACTTGACACATTCCAATGAAAATTTAAAAATCAACTATCAAATTGACACACAGTGTAGTCGAACTCGACCCATTGCATTGAAATCTTAAAAATCAACCATGAAATTAACACATTGTGGGCGAAAGTTGATCCACTATAACAAAAATGTTAAAATCAACTATCAAATTGACAAATAATGAGGTGAGGTTACATGAACCCCACAGAAAAAGTAAAATAAATAAATAATAATAAATAAATAGATAAATAAATAAAAATAAAAAAATGCAAAACAAAACAAAAATTAAAAGACTGGAAAAGAAAAAAAAAGAAAAGCTTAAAAATAACTAATATATATAAAAAAACTATATTAAAACAAAAAATTATAAATGACCCCAAAAGAATCAAGCTATATATATATATATATATATATATATATATATATATATATATATCCAAAAAAAATCAAGCATAAAAAATGTAAAAAAACAAATTAACTCATAAAATATACAAATAAATAAATACATAAATAAGAACAAACATAATAAAAAAAAAGTTTCACAGCAACAAATAAATAAATAAAAGCAAATTGGATAATTAAAATATAAAAAAAAATAAAATATAAAATAAAAACAAATTTTAAAATTTTAGATTAAAAAAATATTTAAATCATAATAAATATTAAATTAAAAACAAATAAAAGAAAATGTTGCCCTTGGCCCTTAGGTGTTGGAGGCCGATTTTGGGAATCGACCCTCTCCCAGCGCCAAAGGGACGACATAAGGGCCAAGGGCAAGCATGATTTAAAATTTAATGAATATTTTTTGAAAACATTTTTAATTTTTAATTTTTTAATTTAATTTTATTGTTTTTAATTTTTAATTTTTTAGTGTTTTTATTTTTATTTTTATTTTTATTGTTTTAATGTTTTTATTTTATTTTTATTTTTTCATTTCATTTTTTTAATGTTGTTTAATTTTAATGTTTTTTCTAATTTTGTCAAGTCCCACTTGCACAATGTAACGAACCTGGTCAAAAATCCATGTAATAAAGTTAATAAATGAAAAAATAATAGCAAAGTCATAGGACACGTATTCAAGTTGAATGTTGGGCAAAAAGATAGTGAAGAAGATCACTGGTGATCAATTTATGGCTATGGAAATTGACAAAGGATTTGGAAAGGAAAAGTGGCATTAATTGACATATATTTATGAAAATAATAGAAAATAAGATAAAAGGAAGGTGAAAGGTCACATATTTGCATGTGAGGAAAATTGAAGCAAAAATAGAGGAAAATGAAGATAATAGAGGCATCAATGATAAACAAAATTTTGAGGATTAGTTCACAATTATTGTTTTTCAATTTTAGCTTGGAGCTCTCTTCTGTTCTCTCTCTCTCTCACACTCTTGCACACTTAGAGAAATCTTGGAGCAATATTGGAGCACATTAGATTTGGAGAAAGAAGGAAAATGAAAGTAAGAAAGCGCAAGGGGACAATAGGGTCAACAACTATAACTGGATTACTTTGTAGGTACCAAGTTGCATGTATGGTTTACTTGCTAGTTTTGGCATGCATGGTGTATGCATATGGTTATTTGGTTATGATTTTTCATTGGCGTGGAGGATTGCATGGATTGACAGTGGGTTTTCCTAGCCTTACCATTTCCTAGATATTCAAGGTGTTGTGATTTTTCCCTTTTTTCTCCTGTTTGGTTATCAAGTTCCTTATAGTTTTGTGTTTAGTTATTATTTTTTAGAGCCTTGGTTGGAAAAGCACTCTGGAAGCCCTGGAACAACTTGGATTGAGTTACTAGTCCTGGAAGCCTTATTTAGAAAAGTGCTCTAGAGCACTTGGTGGGTTGAGTTACTAGTCCTGGAGCTAGGTTGGAACAAATGATCTGGATCGGTGGACAACTTGGTAGAGACCGATCTATTGATCTTAGTGATGTACGACCGTGAGGTGGAATCACTGGTTGAGGGTTGAGGTGGTTTGGCCTCTGGAAGCCCTAGATTGGTTTAGCTTGATTTATTCCCTGAGATCCCACATTCATGCTTGGAATATGGTGTGGGGTGATTGGCTGAAAGAGAAATTTGGTTCAACTAAATCTATGGTTGGGTGGTACGTGGAAGTCCCTGACTTGGTTGGATTTTTCATATGTTGAATTTTAATAAGAACTCTTTTTCCTCTTGTATTCTATGAGTACATGTGCTTTTTATGATGTGGATTTGATGGTAGTTCTATCAGTGTTATTATTCTAGATATATGTTGGTTATAAGCATGGTTTCATGATAGATTTTGGTTATGACTCTCATCATATTTTGATTGGTAAATGAATGGTTATTGAATGCATTACCTAATAGATGTTATTGTAGCTATTATGAGAAGGAATTAGACCTTATTGGATATTTTCATATAAGTATGAGATCCCTATGTTCAAACATGTAATTATGACCTGTACATTACATGTTCATGATGTGTTTGACGAAATGAATGTCATGGTTAAGCCTTGATAGGTCAAGTTCTTGTCTAAGTTTTGTATGGAAGGCTTTTTCCTGGTGTCAATTATTGTTCTGGAAAGTTTCATCAACTTATGGGCAGTGGTATGGAGATTAGCCTTGAAAAAATAGCTCATATCTCACAGTCACAGACACAAAAAAGGGTAAAAAATATTGCAGCCTCTCCCTTACAAGATTATACATACAACTAGAGAGTTTCAGTCGAATTTAGGCAGTGTTGTTCTAGTGTCTCAGAGTCTAGGTCACTAAAAAATAAGTTTAACTTAGTGTTTGGGCACCTAGAAGGGTGGTTTATCTCTTCGGGGTCTTGTAGCACCTGAGGTCCAAGCCAGTTAATTTTTGGTGTGTCGATTCCACTTCCTTAACTGCACTTAGGAGGTTGAGTCATATCATAGTAACTCCTCGTCGCATGTTTACCTTGGTAGGCCAGTGAACTTGGGTAAATGTGGGAGGAGGTGGTTAGGGTGGTATCAGAATGGGTTTATGTTCTCTTTGGGTGATATATGATACCATAGGGTGGTATTAGAGCTCCCAAGTTCAACACTTGGATTGGATGGGAGGAATGTGTTTGTCATGCATGCATGTAGGTTATACATGTTCTTGTTATGTATGCATGGTGATGGCCATTGTTGTAATTATGTCATCATGTACATGTATAAGTGATGATGTTGATGTTGATCTAAATGATATGATGATTTCATTATATATGTGTGTGTGTGTGTGTGTGTGCTATGCTAATATGGACTGATTGGTGTGGACAAGATACCAACCCCTAGACTTCACTGAGGTATGTGTGATTTTGTTTATATTTGGTTATCTGACATGGTATGTTTGCATGAAGTAGAGGATCAAAGATGACAAGAAAGATGGTAAAATATAGTTTACGTGATTCTCCCTATAGATCAGATGAGTAGCATGGTGATGAGAACTCCCCTCACATAGCAGATGCATTGAAAATTTTGAGGGCAAAGATAAGAAGATGCAAAGAAGATAATGATAGGATCATTTAGTCACATTAGAGAGTTACACCTAGGGAACATGAGAAATAAGCAAAGGTTAATGAAATTATCCTTCAAATTTTTTCATACTTGCAGAGACAAGGACTGCTTAGGATCAATCATGGATAAGAGGAAAGAACTAATGGCGCATATGGCAGCACGTCTCAATCAAGATACATGTTTTCTAGGGATGATACAGTCAAAGATGGTAGGTTCATGGATACACCTGATATGAGGGATAATGACTGTGGGTTCTATTCTAGTTATGGATCAGAGAGACAACATCGTCATCACCATCACCACTCGTATAGGAGGAGTGTGAAGCAATATTTTCCATAAGAGTTCAAGAAATAAAATCCACCTACCTTCGATGGAGAAATGAAGAAGTCATAGGATGTAGAAGCTTGGTTACTAGGAAGGAAAAAGTTATTCAAATTGCATGAGTACTCAACGAACATGAAGATCAAGATACCTACGTTCAGTCTTAAAAGTAAAATAGTCATTTGGTGGGAAGATGTAAATAATGTCAGAGGTATTCAGGAAGAAGAGTTGAATTGGGTGAGTTCGAGAGACTTTTTAGGAAGAAGTATCTATCTGAAGGATAATATGATGATAGGGAAAATGAGTTCTATGAGTTGAAGATGGGATCCATGACTGATGAGGAGTATACTAGACGGTTCTTGGAGTTGTTGAGATATGTGCCTTGTCTTAAGGAGGATAAAACAAATATTTATAGATTCATCAGTACGTTGTTGGTAGCATTCAAGGACAAAATCGAGTTTTATGAGCCTAGATCATTGGAGGAAGCCATCATAAAGTTGAAGCATTGTTATGAGAAATCAAAGCGAATGTCTGAATATAAATAGGATTGGAAAGGTAATGATTATAATAAGGGAAAGTGGATTAAGAAGAGAGGAAAACCATAGGATATAAATGACAAGGAGAATGCAACATCACACAAAAGGTTCAATGAAGCTGACAGTGGACAGGGATTTCAGTCTGAGGAGAAGAATAAGGGTGAGGGTATGAAGCATTTACATTGTTGTATTTGTAGCATCAGGGTGCCAAACCTCAGGTTTACATTGTTGAGGCACTAACAGTGGGGGATGTTGGACATACTATTCCATGGATCTATGCAACATTGGAAACAGACATCTATTATCGAGATAGATGGTAAGTTTTGTGATCAAGTTGTTTCTATTTTGATTTACCATGGATCTAATTATAATTATGTTAATCCTGATCTGGTGGATAAATGTGGGTTGAATAAATAATTACATGCATAATCTTGGTTAGTGCAGTTGACTACAAGTAAAAAGAAAAGAGTTCATCATTGGGTAAGAGCTTGTACATTTGAGCTGAATGGTATGACTACATCAATGCATCTAAATGTGCTTCCTTTGGGATCGTAAAATATGCTATTAGAAATGGACTGGTTGTATCTTCACAGGAATAAGGTGGAATTTTATGAGAAGGATATTGAGTGCTTGGATGAAAATGGAGAACATATAACCTTATAGGGTAGGAAGAAGGATACATCAGTCAGAAGGTTACAACTATACAGGAAAAGCACAGTTACAGGAAAGTGTGTGTATTATTTTCAATGCATATTTCCAGTGACAAAGGTAAGGATTTTGACGATGTTGAGTTCTTGAACATGTACCTGATTTTGCAGCAGTTTTATGTAGAAATTATACAATCAATATGTATATCATGGATTCAATCCAATCTAACAATGTACTAAAGCTAGATACTAAATCGCTTCCACAAATTAATTGCGGAAGTTAAACACAATCACCAATCACATGAAGCAAAGAAAGAATCAATCAAACCACAACACAGATAATTTCCTGAGCAAAGCTTGCTACTCAAAACCTCACTATCTTCTATTATATATTCAGCATGGATACATGAAAAAATTACCATGCACTCTTCTCACAAGAGTCTCCAGCACTCAGCTAATTGTCTCACACTGTCCTGGACAAAACTAGCCAACACTTAGCCAATTCTAAGCCTCTAAACAGCCTGCCTTGCTTGCACAATTCCTGATGAATGCAATCCCTATTCTTTAGGAATTTTGGCCTTCCTAAACTATGCAAGGACCATGGGAAATCCAATGTGTGTTTGGTTGCATGGGTGAAACCCAATAATCCTACAAATAATAGTTAACATACCTTTCACCTTTGTCTCAACTGGGTCTCCATTGGAACTGACATGCATGCAAATAATAATAGTAAATCATTAGTTGCATGTTAGATCACTGATTGTGAATTAAATAATATTTAATTCACTTGATATCTCACTAGTGCAACAAATAGTTACAATTAGCTCAACTGACTTTAACTCACATAACTGAGTTAACTGATTACTCATGCATTAAACTAATGCACCAACTGCACTTCAAACTCTGTTACAACTAGAATTACTCTGCATGCCTCAAAAAATTAACTACCCTCAAATCGAAATTCATGAGCTAATTGAGTTTATCACACTCAGTTAACTATTACAAGTGATTATGAGATAAGATTACATTTTATTTTCCATTTTAATTAAGGGAAGATTAAAATAGACACTACACCAAATTTAGCCCACACCAGTGTAGGTGCTGCTAAGACCTATTGGTCCCACACTAGTGTAGGTGCTGCTTGGACCTATTGGTCCCACACTAGTGTAGGTGCTGCAATTTCTTGTTGGACTTCAACACTCCCTCTCAACAAGAAAGGGATTATCTGCCACCCCGATCCTGCTTCTATGGTATTCGAATTTGCTCCCGGTGAGTGCCTTCGTCAGAATATCTACATCCTAATCTTCCATGGGAATGTACTGAAGCAACATTATGTGCCTATTAACACAATCTCTGAGATGGTGGTACCAGATGTGTATGTGATTCGACCTATCATGAAACACAGGATTAACCGAGAGTTTAATGCAACTATGGTTATCACAATGTATCACTGTCGGATCCATCTGAGAACCAAAAAAACCAACCAAGATCTTTCTCATCTAGATGGCCTCACATGTAGCTTGAATTGTTTCCATGTACTCTGCCTTAGTTGAACTAAGTGCCACAGATCGCTGCTTCTTGCTGTACCAAGAAACTTTTGTCGATCCTATACTGAAGATCCCTTCTGATGTGCTCTTTCTGTCGGATGGACTACCTACCCAATCTGCATCCATGAAGCCTTGAATATTCACTCCCTCTGTACATCTGTACCATAATCCATACTCTATAGTGCCCCTAAGATATCTCAAGTCATGCTTCCCCACCTTCAAAAGAGCTTCATCGGCTCAACCATAGCTTGACTCAGCAGCTTAACTGCATAGAAAATTTCTGGTCTGGAGTTCACCAAGTACATCAGTGAACCTACTAACTGCCTGTAGGCAGTAGCATTTACAACTTCTCCAGAAGTAGCATCCTCTTTCCTCCAATTTCCTAGAAGAGGAGTGTCCATGGTTTTATAGCTTTGCATGTGAAACTTACCCAGTATCTCTTTGGCATACTTTCCTTGAGAAACAAAACGTTCACCATCCCGCTGCCATATTTCCAAACCAAGTAAATAGTGAAGGAGTCCCATGTCCTTCATTTCAAACTCCCTTGCAAGATCCTCCTTGCTTGAGTTTATCAGCTGATCATCACCTATCAAAATTAGATCATCAAAATAAAGTACGATAATCAAGAGCTTACCATCAACCACAATCTGGTACAGGTTTTCATCGACTTCACTTTTGGTGAAGCCCAACCTGGTGAAATAGATGTAAATCCGAGTGTACCAAGCACGAGGTTATTTCTTTAGCCCATACAGTGCTCTTTTGAGTTGACACACGTGTGACTCACTGTCAAAGATCTTGAAACCTTCTTACTACTCTATGTACACTTCTTTCTCAATATCTCCATTAAGAAACACAGTATTCACATCCATCTGATGAATGTGCCACCCCATCTACACTGAGAGTGCAAGGATAGATATAATGGAAGAGTACCTCGCGATTGGTGCGAAAGTCTCATCATAGTAGATCCCCTCAATCTGTGAGAATCCCCGAGCCACAATCTAGCCTTGTACTTCTCCACACTCCCATCAACAACTTGCTTTACCTTGTAGATCCATCTAGATCCAACCACTGATTTGTCGACCGGTCTTGGGACAATCTCCCATGCATTGTTCTTAACGATGGAGTCATACTCCTCTACCATAGCATCAACCAAAATTGGTTGTTGCACTGCCTATTGAAAGGAACATGGTTCAGTCATAATAAACTTGCTCATAAAAGCCATGTATCTAGTAAACCTGTCTCGAGACTATCTCTGTCTACGCAGTGAAGTAGGGGCTCCTATATTATTTGTTGCATCAAGTCTCAATCTATCAGCTTATGTGGTGCACCTTCTACCATTTTTGGTGGATGGATTTGCATGAGTGTTTTCTTCCACTCCATGATCCTCAGCATGTGGCTGCTCCACATCTTGAGGTTCATTATTTGGAACACAGAGTTCCTCCTCTGCATGCAAATCCAGCTCCCTATCAAGGGAAAATCACATGGATTTCTCCTCATCAAATTGTATATCTCGTCGCACAACAATCATTCTGTTGTTTGGAAAATACACTCGATAGTTGTGGGGAGTTTCAGTGTACCCCACAAATATCCCAATCTCAGGTGTTGGTTCCAGCTTCTTCCTGGTGTCTTTGGTCACACGCACATAAACATATGAGCCAAGAAATCTTAAAATGTGAAACATCAGGTTTCTTACCAGTAAAAGCCTCTTCTAGTGTAATCATGCCAAGTATCCTATGAGGACAACTATTTTCCACAAATACCACTGTGTTGCAGGCCTCCGCCTACATATGCAACAGTAGGCCTTGATCATGCAACATCGCTCTTGTTGCACCCACACTTGTTCTATTCTTCCTTTCTACGACCCCATTTTGCTATGGGTTATGAGGCACAATCAGTTCTCTCTGAATTCCTGTTTGCTATAGAAGTTCTTGAATTCATTGGAGATGTACCCACCACCATTTTCGCTCCTAAGAGCCTTAACATGCTTCCTCGTGTCTTTATCTAGCAGTGCTTTGAACTCAAGAAACTTTGAGAATGTTTGATCTTTCTTCTGCATGAAGTAGATCCAACACTTTTGAGAATAGTCATCAACAAATATAACATAGTACTTATGCTTTGATATCGAAGCAGTAGAGAATGGTCCACACACGTCTTAGTGAACTCTCTCAAGGATTTCCGAAGCTCAGTTATCCTTTTCATGAAAAGTGGCCTTTGCATACTTCCCCATAGTACATCCCTTGCATATGTCTGACAACGCAAGTGTAACCTTGGGAAGACCCGTAGAAATATGTTGCATGACCTTCAAGGCTCCGTGGTGTAGATGGCCCAATATCCTGTGCCATAACTCACCCTCATCTCGGCTCACCACTTTGTCCGCCTTACCCATCAATGTTGCGCAACCATCTACATAAAGTTTATAGAGATTTTTAACTTGAATCCCAATCTTCTTGGCTTGTCTTGTTGTTTTGTGTCGCAGGAGATCTTTTCCCTCACTGAAAACAACATCATAGCCTCTATCCTCCAAAATTGCAACTGAGACTAAATTTTTCTTCAAGGCTGGTACATGGATTACATATTTTAATTGAAAGGGTTTACCTTACTATCTATGGAAGGTAATGCTACCAATCCTGGTAGCATTGTACCGTCCGTCATCACCCATTTAGATATACATTTGTAGGTCCTTCTCCTCCAAGCTACTGAATTTTTTTTTGTATCCCGTCATGTGAAAGGATGCACCACTATTTAAATACCACACCAATCCCATTGCACTTGACACCATGCATGCAATGAGTGAGAATTCAAGCTCAAATTGCGAGGCCAAAGCCTCACCAACTACAGATCCTGAAGCCTTCTTCTTCTTCTTCTTTTGTGGACAGTTAGTGGCATAATGTCCATGCTCGTGACAGTGAAAACACTTCACTCTGGACATGTCGTGCTTCTTTCCATATTTACCAGACTCGGATTTGGAATGGAATTTCTTTCCTTTCCCCTTCTTCGCCTTGGCGGCCAAAGCAAAATCTTCTTCATCTTCATTCTTAGATGAAGATCCATCTCTGGTAATCCGTTTGAACTCTTCTTGCACCAAATCCGACCAAAGTCACTCCCAATCTGGCAGCTTTTCCCTCCCATTGACAGAGTCCTGATAACTATGCCAAATCTTGGGAAGACCTATAAGAGCTAGGCTCACCAAATCATCATGAGCGAAAATAATGCCAATGCTCCCAAGCTAATCCCGACATTGGACAAACTTTGTTAAATATTTTGGCATGGAGTTGCCTTTCTCCACTTTGATCTTCCTGGGCTTATCCTTGAGTGCCAATTTTCTATGATCACTGTTGCTCTGAAATAGATCTTTCAAAGCTTTACACATTGCATATGGTGTCACTTTCCCATGGAGACTTGAGACAATGTGGTCTCGTACACCCTCCAATAATATCCTCCTCGCCTTTGAAACTTTATTTTGCCATGCATCAAGATTTACAGCATCTGTCACAACGGGTTTGGGAACATCATTGTCAATGAATTCCTTCAATCCACTATCCTCTAGTACTTCCTCCATCCTATCTTTCCAAGAAATATATTTAGAGCTGACCTCAAGTGCATACTCCAATATCAAGACATTGAAATCCATTTCGATCCTGAATCAGTTGTAGAACCAAGAAAGTCTTCTGCAAATTTGAATTCTATTCAATCACAAACTCAACTTCTCCTCCACTATAGTGATTTCCTGTGCTCCGATACTATGTAGAAATTATAAAAACAATATGTATATCATGGATTCAATCCAATCTAACAATGTACTAAAGCTATATGTTGAATCGCTTCTACAAATCAATTGCGGAAATTAAACACAATTGCCAATCACATGAAGCAAGGAAAGAATCAATCAAACCACAACATAGATAATTTCCCGAGGAAAGCTTGCTGCTCAAAACCCCACTATATTCTATTGTATATTATGCATGGATACATGAAAAAATTAAAATTCACTCTTCTCACAAGAGTCTCCAGTGCTGAGCTTATTGTCTCACATTGTCCTGGACAAAACTAGCCAACACTTAGGCAATTCACAGCCTCTAAATAACCTGCCTTCCTTATGCAATTCCTGATGAATGAAATCCCTATTCTTTAGGAATTTTGGCCTTCCTAAAATGCGCAAGGATCATGGGCAATCCAATGTGTGTTTGGTTGCATGGGTGAAACCCAATAATCCTACAACTGATAGTTAACATCCCTTTCACCTTTGTCTCAACTAGGTCTCCACTGCAACTGACATGCATGCAGCTAATAATAGTAAATCATCAGTTGGATGTTATATCACTAATTTTGAATTAAATAATATTTAATTCACTTGATCTCTCACTAGTGCAACAAACAGTTACAACTAGCTCAATTGACTTTAACTCACCTAACTGAGTTAACTGATTACTCATGCATTAAAATAATGCACCAACTGCACTTCGAACTCTGTTACAACTAGAATTACTCTGCATGCCTCACCACCTACCCTCAACTCGAAATCCATGAGCTAAATAAGTTTATCACACTCAGTAAACTATTACAAGTGATTATGAGATAAGACTACATTTTATTGTCCATTTGAATTAAGGGAAAATTAAAATAGACACTGCACCAAATTTATCCCACACCATTGTAGGTGCTGCTAAGACCTATTGGTCCCACACTAGTGTAGGTGCTGCTAAGACCTATTGGTCCCACACTAGTGTAGATGCTACTTGGACCTATTGGTCCCACACTAGTGTAGGTGTTGCAATTTCTTGTTGGACTTCAACATTTTAGGATGTGTTACAACAGATATTTTAGAGTTGCTTCCTCACATGGAAGTGGACTTTTCTATTGAGTTGGTACCAAGATCATCACCAGCATAAAAGGCACCTTAGACGATGAGGACATCAGAGTTAGTGGAACTGAAATTGCAATTGAAGGAAATTATTGACAAGGGATACATTAGAATAAGTGTGTCACCTTGAGTTGCACTAGTATTGTTAGTGAAGAAGAAGGGTGGTATTGTTATGTTGTTTATTGATTACAAGAATTCAAAGAAGGTGGTGATTAAGAACAGGTATCTATTGCCGAGGATTGATGATTTTTTTGACCGGCTAAAGGGATTAGTGTTCTCGAAGATCGATTTGAGATCATGATAGCATTATGTACACATCAAAGAAGATGACATATAAAAGACTACTTTTTGGACCACGCATGGGAATTGTGATTTTTTTGTGGTTCCTTTTGGTTTAACTAATGATCCAACTACTTTTATGTTCATGACGAATAATGTATTTCATCCTTATCTGGACAAGTTTGTTATTGTATTCATTGATGATATATTGATATATTCTAAGAATGAGGAATAACATGTCGAACACTTAGTAGTAGTATTGAGATTTATAAGAGAGAATAAGTTGTATGCCAAGCTTAAAAAATGCAGTTTCTTTCAGACAGAGGTACATTATTTGGGGCATGTGGTTTCCAAGGAAGGCATAACAATGGATCCAGAAAATATCAGAGCTATCAAGGAATGGGAAGCTCCTAAAAATGTGGATGGGGTTAGATCATTAGTGGTCTTAGTAGGTTATTATAGGAGGTTAATCAAGAAGTTCTCATGAATCGCTTACCCTATTATGCCATTGCAGAGAAAAGGAAATAAATTTGAATGGGAAGGAATGTGTAACAAGTTTTGAGTAGTTGAGACAATTTTTGACAAATTATCTAGTTATAAATATTGCATATCTGGATAAAGAGTTTGTGGCATGTACAAATTCTTGCAAGAGAGGACATGTTGGGGTTCTGATGCAGGAAGGACCGATAATATTCTATGAGTCAAGGAAACTGAATGAACACGAGCAGAACTATGTGATGCATGATATTAAGTTGGAAACGATCATCCATGCAATTAAGATGTGGATACACTACCTTCTTGGTAGGAGATTTATCTTGATGATTGATCACAATGGATTGAGATAGTTATTTGACCAACCTAGTCTGAATTACAGGCGAGCTAGGTGGTTGGCTACAATTAGTGAGTTTGACTTCAAGATTAGGTACATCAAGGGTAAAGAGAACATGGTTGCAGATTTTCTTAGCAGAAGAGTACACATAAATCACATTGCAATTATGAATTCTTATGGGATATATTTATAGGATGGTATCTTGTAGGCAAGACAATAGGATGAAAGGTACCAACAACTTAAGCACATGTTACAACAACAGGGTACAAGTGAATAAGATGTGGACTATCATCGCATGACAGATGGTTTAATCATATTTAGGGACAAAATCTATGTGCCAGACGAAAATGAGCTCAAGAATATTATCTTGAGGGAATTTCATGTTAAGCCATATTAAGGTCACCCAGGATATCAAAATACATTCACAGTGGTGAAGAATTTTTACCATTGGCCAAAATTGAAGAAAGAGGTGGCAGTGTTTGTGGCAAGATGTTTGGATTATCAACAGGTAAAAGAAAAGTGTAAGCATCCAGGTGGGTTATTACAAATAGTTCTGATTCCAGAGTGGAAATGGGAGGTCATATTTATGGATTTCATTACAGGTTTTCTGAGGACATCTAGACAACATTATTCTATTATAGTGGTGGTTGACAGGTTGACTAAGGCAGTGTGCTTCATTCTAGTAAACTCTACTCATTTAGCTAGTGAGGTAGCACAAGTTTTCATTAGAGAGATAGTGAGGTTACATGGTATTCCTAAGAAGATTGTATCAGACAGAGACACCGAGTTCAATTCTAGGTTCTAGAAAGAGTTGTTTTCATATTTGGCTATAGAGTTGGCCTTCAATACAACTTATCATCCACAGACAGATAGACATACAAAGAGGATAAACAGGATTCTAGAGGAGATCTTGAGAATGTATGTTATGCATCAACAACGGAAGTGGGAAGGGCATATTCCACTGATTGAGTTTTCTTACAACAATGGGTATCAGGAATATTTGAGGACGAATATGTTTGAAGCACTTTATGGGTGGAGTTGTAATACTCCAATCAGTTGGGGTGATTTATTTAATATGGTGTTGATTGGACCAGACATGTTGGAAGTTAGAATAGGAAAAGTAGAAGAGTTATGCAGGTCAGCACATGGTATTTAAGGAGTTTCAAGTTAGAGAAAAAGTTTACTTACACATCAAGCCCAAGAATATCTCCTTGAGGATTGGGTCATGTGCTAAGTTGGCACCTCGGTATTGTGGTCCTTTCAATATTATTGAGAGGATTGGACCAGTGGCCGAACGAATTGCATTGCCTCTTACAGTGAAATTCCATGATGTTTTCCATGTGCCATTGCTTAAGAAGTATGTGAAAGATGTTGATCATGTGATTGAATGGTCTGTATTGTAGGTGGAACCAAAAGGATAATTCCAACCAGAACCTCCGTGAATTTTGCAACGAAAGATGGTCATGCTCTAGAATCAGGAAATCAAGAAATTTAAAGTGCAGTGGAAGCACTTCGGGCCCAGTGAAGCTACATGCGAGATGGATAATTGGATGTGGGCTATGTATCCTTCTTTTTTCGTTGGTTGATCGAATATATTTTTTTATATGTTTTTATGTTGTGTTTTGGTAATGTCTATGTATATGTATGTAAACACTACATCGTGTAGTGTTATAAAGCTCCAATAAGTGGTATGGTGTTCATGAAATGTTGGTTTAGTTTTCATCAATACAATATGATGCAAATGTTTCATTGAGATGTGTTATAAATATCCATGGGCATCATGTATTTTTTTGGTTTATAAGTGTCATTGAACACCAAGGATGGTGTTCCCCCATGGGGGAGGGTTCTATAATGACCCTGGTTAAAAATCCATGTAATAAATTTAATAAAGGAAATAATAAGGCCAAGGTCATGGGACACATATTCCAAGCTAAATGTTAGGCAAAAACATAGTAATGGGGATCACTAGTGATTAATTAAAGGCTATGTAAATTAAAAAAGGCATTGACAAAGGATTTGTAAAGGCAAAGTGGCATTAATTGGCATTTATTTATGAAAATAATGGAAAATGGAAGAAAAGGAAGGTAAAAGGTCACATATATTCATGTGAGGAAAAATAGAGGAAAATGAAGAAAATAGAGGCAACAATGATAAAAAAGCTTCTCAGGATCAGTTCAGAACCTTTTTTTTTTCAGTTTTAGTTTGGACCTCTCTTCAATTCTCTCTCTCTCTCTCTCTCTTTGTCACACACTTAGAGAAATCTTGGAGCATTCTTGGAGCACATTGGATTTGGAGAAAGAAAGAAAAGAAAAGAAGGAAATCACAAGGGGATAGTAGAATCGGTAGCTACAATTGGATTACTTTGCAGGTACTTAGTTACATGTATGGTTTACTTGCTATTTTTGGCATGCATGGTGTATGAATGTGGTTATTTTTTATGATCTGTCATTGACATGGAGGATTTCCTAGATTGACAATGATTTTTCCTAGCCTTTTCATTTTCTAGATAGTCATGATGTTGTGGGTTTTCCCTTTTGTTTCCTAATTGGTGCTCATTTTCCTTATGTTTGTGGGTTTAGTTATTAGTTCTTGGAGCCTTGGTTGGACACACACTCTGGAATCCATAGAAAAACTTGGGTTGCGTTAGTATTCTTGGAAGCCTTGGTTGGACAAATGCTCAGGAGCCCTTGTTTGGTTGAGTTACTAGTCCTGAAACCTTAGTTGGACAAACGCTCAGAAGCCCCATGAAATTTTTGGGTTGAGTAATTAGTCTTGCAGCCAGGTTGGAACAAACTCTCTGGAGCCCTGGAAAACTCTAGTAGAGACTGATTTTTGATGTTAGTGATGTCCGACCGTGAGGTGGAATCACTGGTTGAGGTTTGACGTGATTTAGCCTCTAGAAACCCTAGCTTGATTTTTCTTTGTTTATTCCATGAGATCCCACATTCATTCTTGGAATATGGCACTGGGGTGATTGGATGAAAGAGAGATTTGGTTCAACTCAATTTATGGTTGGGTGGTACGTGGAAGTCCTTGACTTGGTTGGATTTTGTATATGTTAGTGAGATCTCTTTTCCTCTTTTACTTTATGCATATATGTGCTTATTATGATGTGACTTTGATGGTTTTTCTATCAATTTTATTATTATATTTATAATCATGGTTTCATGAAATATTTTGGTTATGGATCTCATCGTATTTTGATTGGTAAATGAATGGTTATTGAATTCATTACCTAATATATGTTATTGCAACTATTATCAGAAGGAATTAGACCTTATTGGTGATTTTCAGATAAGTATGAAATCCCTATGTTCAGATTTGTAATTATGATCTATAGATTACATGTTCATGATGTGTTTGACGAAATTATTATCATGGTTAGGCATTTCTATGTTAAGTTCTTGTATAAGTTTTGTATGGAAGGATTTTTTCTGGTGGCAATTATTGTTCTGGAAAGTTTCATCAATTTCTGGGCAGTAGTTTGGAGACTAACCCTAAAAAAGTGGCCCAGATCTCACAGTCATAAGCACAGAACTAGGTAAAAAATATTGTAGTCCCTCCCTGGCAGGATTATGCATGCGAATGGGTAGTTCCAGTCAAATTTAGGCAATGTTGTGCTAACGTTTAGGATTCCAGATCATTGAGAAAGAATTTTAACTCAAGGTTTGGGCACCTAAAAGGGCGGTTTAGCTATTGGGGGTCTTGTAGTACTTAAGGGAAGTCAGTAAAGTTTTGGTGTTTTGATTCCACTTCCTTAACTTCACCCATTAGGGGAATTTTGAGGTTTGAAATGGGTCTCCTAAGAAAAATTTACAACCAAAATAAACTTTATAAGAACTAATAGGATTCAAGATTATGATGTCAACCATGGAGGATGATTCACCATTTTTGGAGTAAAGAAGTAAAAAGATTAAAAAATAATAAAATAATAAAACTACTTTTTTAACTCACATTTTCAACTTATCTCCCTAAGTTTTTACTCAAATTTCGAGCGGGATTACTCGTTGGATGCAAAATTTAATTTCTCATCCAATGAGTACCCATGTTTCATACTTTTGATGGAACCTTTTACACAAAAAATGATAAATACATGAAAAACACGATTGTAATCATGTTTTTAATGTATTTCTCATTTTTCGTGTAGTAGAGTCCATCAAAATTATGCAACATGGGTACTCCTTGGATGATGAATAAATTTTTTCATCTCCGGAGTGTTTCCGCATAAAATTTGAGTAAACCCATAGGGAGATAAATTGAGAATAATAGTTGAAAAAATAGCTTTTTCTTTATCCTTGAGTTTAAAATTTGATGATGTAATCTAATATTATTTTATTATTTCCACTATTATTTTATAATTTCTTTAGGAGGCCCATTTTAGACCTCAAAATTCTCGTAATGTATGAGGTTGAGTAATATAATAGTAACTCCTCGTCACATGTTTACCCTGGTAGGTCGGTGAACTTCGATAAATGTGGCAGGAGATTACGCTCAACCAGTTGTGGATGGGCCTCGTTAGCAAGGAAACCTAGGATAAAACCTCACAGAGGTTGTTGCGTCATTCTAGGGGGAGGAGACATGCTAAAAAATCCAGTCATTTTAGGGCTAGTGTAGCCTAGACCAGGCGCGATCCTCGAGTGACTTTGACAGATTAGATGCCCCTAGGTTGCAATTTCTCAAGCCATAGGTCAACCCTGGAGGATCACAAACAACTTGACAAACAAAACAAAAAAAATTAAATGTTATTTTTATTTTTATTTATTTTTTTATTGTAATTTTTTATTTTTTTATTTTTTTATTTATTATATTTCTATTTTTTTTTCTTTTCAAATTTTATCATTTTTTTAAAATCATATGTTTTTTTTTGTTATTTTTACTTAAAAATTTATGTGGATCATTTTTTTTAAGTAAAAATAAAATGTCATTATCCTTGAATATAAAATTCATAAAAAAATCATAAAATTTGTTATTTTTCCAACTATTTTTATTCAATTTTTTCATAAAAAACGTTTATTTAAGATGTCATTTTAAGAAAAATGTCTCGAAATACGTATTTTTTAAGGTATATCTATATGCAAAATGTGTAGTTTGTGTCTAGTGCTTAAAATTATTATTTTTTAGCGACAATTATTTTATGTCTATAAAAACATTAATTAACAATTTTATAAATATATATAAAAAACTAACTTCAAAATATTAATTTTATTATTATTTTTAAACTTTGCAAAAAATATTAAAATGTTCATTATAAAAAAAACATTGCAAAGAAAAACAAAAAACACAATTTTGGAAAATCGTTAAAAAAGAACATCTTAGGACAGAAAATAAGAAGAGAAATAAGACAACTTGACAAATGGTTAAATAATCAACATTTAATAAAATTTGTGCATAAGAAATTTTAAGTGTTAAAAATATGACTAAAAGAAAAATGTTGATGCTACATTCAAAATCCATATGAAAGTTGCCAACGTTTAAAAAAAATTATACATACTTAATATATCAAAAAAAATTAACTATAAAAAATAAGCCAAAAAAAGGGGTTGATGTTGCATCAACACTTTTCAAAATTGACTTGAAAATCACTAACGTTTTAAAAAAATCTCCATGCTTAATACATAAGAAAATTTAAAGTGTCAAAATTATTCTCCAAAAGAAATGTGTATTTTGAATTAACACTTTTTAAAATCCAATGATTTTTTTGCAACTTTAACTTAGCTCAATTCCCATTTGATAAATTACTTTATTTATGCACATACACTTAACTTATAAGTAATTTCTCAAAATATCAAATAAATCAATTCCACCTGCACATAGGGTCACACATGTCAAATACGTCAACCAAGCATAAACAACATTCTAATGGTCATGACGAATTTATAAAAGCATTATACATAATGACATAAGAAAATATTTATGTAGTCAAACTTCTATTATTTAGTGCATGTCAATAAACATCATATCATCAAATGATTTTATATGTTTTATAATTTTATTTGCTTAACATCATATCATCAAATGATTTTATAAGTTTTATAAGTTTATTTGGTTAACATCCATATCATCAAATGATTTAATATGTTTTATAAGTTTATTTTCTTCAATCAACCCTTTAACATTGGTTTTTAAATTAAAGAAAAATATACTATCATGGTTAAACTTTATGTTTAACATTAAACAAAAGTGTGGGAAAATAAAAGCACAAGCATTGCATCATCTATCTCCTATTATTAAATCACCATCCCTTGACACTTAACCATTAACATGTATAAATCATATCAATGTATAAACTTAACCCTTATCTCTAATGCATAGCCATACAAACTTCTCATAAGCCCCATATTTCCTTTCATGATGATATTTATCTATTAAATAATTAGTTAGTTAAATGAATAAATAAATAAATATTTAATATCTGTAATTAATTATTAAAGTAATAAAATAATTATGCTATAATTTTTTAAATTTTTAAATGTATAATTATTTTTTGAAATATTTTATGTTTTAAGGCGACCCTCTACTCATCATTAGGGACATATAAGTTTTAATATAGAAAATAGTGTGTGAGGGTTATGATTATAAGGTGAAGAATATGTTGGGTGTGTGTTATATTCTTTCTACGACTAGTCGAGGGGTTTGTAGGGGTGTAACCCCTACAAATGTGCGAGGCGGTGCTTGAAGATTTTTTTGGACCAGAGTATATTAAGTGGGTAGACCTACCTATGGTTTTGTGCATGAGTTTTGAACATGGTTTTGGGCATGATGGTTCTCTTTCCATGGTATTTTGTAGATCCCGATCGAGGGAACTAGGATTATAATATTTATAATCCGAGGTTAATGAATTAAGTTTATGAATGCTTCAACATTGTTAACATTGGAAAATCATATAGCGAGAATACGACATCAAGTTAGCTCTTAGAAGCCTAAGGATTTATAGTGCAGGAACACATTATGGAATCAAGAAGTATTTAAAATATCTAAGGTTTTGAGAAAATCATATTTGAACTAGTCATAAATGTTGAATTGTGCACTTTATCCTTCGAGAAGAGTGCCTTATGCGTGCCTTTTTTCCCGATAAGCACGCATTCCTGGAAATGGAAAAAATTCGCTTTCCAGGACCACACCAAGCAAAGGATTGTTACTCCTTGTGTGAAAGTCGCCTAAGGATAGCCACCAGTGCCTCCTTAGACACCATGTGAGCACACAAAAGAATATTTGAGCACACAATGGAATCATACCTCTCCCTTGGGTCACTATCCATCATGTACCAAGGGAGGGAAGGAGGATTTGAAGCTCACCTATATAAAGCCACCAAGAGATGAAGAAATGCTGACCACATTGTTATGCTGGCCAAAGTTGCCCAAGCAACACCAGTAGTGTGTGATCTGGAGCTGGAGCTAAAGAGGACTTGATCATTGGCCACCCAACATCTTAATCCACCACAATAGAGAGAGAGAGAGGGAGACTGCATTAGAGGTAGAGCTTACAAGGCAACATCCTTGCATCAAGACCTAGAGCCATTGCCTAGGGGCCCTTTGGAAAGTGGGTAAAATTTCTTATCCATTTCAAACATTTAATAAGAAGAGGCCATCGAGCCATCGTTTGCATTATTATCATTTTGACTCTCTTTATAGCTTTTGTATATTTGTGTTTTAGTTTTAGTTTAACCAGAGCATACTTTAGCATACTGTTTTTCATTAAATGTTATGCTTTTGAGCTCCCCCACTTTCTTCCTGTTACCAATAGTTTAAAGGGTAGACCACACTCTTTAAGCTGGTGTGATTTCATACACCTGTGCAACTAATCCACCACAACAGGATTGGCGACTCCACTAACGTGTTCCAAGTTTATGTGGTTGTGCCATATTTTGCAGAAGACCCTTTGTCTATGATGGAGTGGAGCTGACAGTCCTCAGATCCATATTACAGTCCCTAGACTCACTGAAGTGACAGACTGAAGAAGACAGCTCCTAATATTTTTACTTGCACGATTTTTGCACGCAATTTTTCCTCACAGAGGCGCATTGCGCACGCTCAGGACTGACCTATGTGCAGGAGGGCACACCTGTCAAGGATTTTTGCGCGAAAATTGCAGGCTGAGATTTTTCTCCCTATATTTTACATTTTTTCTTCTTGTAAGTGTGTTGGGTAGCCCCTAATGTATCTTCCAGCACTTGTGCTGATACCCCATAGCTTCTGAGATCTCACTTTTTTCTGCTTTCTGTAGGCATAGATTTAGTTTTCATTTAAGTTGGTTTGTTGCAAAAAGTATTCACATAGTTTAAGTAGGGGGCGAATTAACCATTTATTTCCAAAAAATTTATGTTTTTTGCAAATTTTGGTATGCACACTTAGTTTAAATAGTCCAAGTAAGTGGCCCAAGAGCACACATGCATAAGCTAGTGTAGAAATTGCTTAGCTTAAATTCAATTTTTGCATTTAGGAAATTGCGGGACTAGGATTGAATCGCCGATTAGAGAAAGTAATCTCTACTTCCTTTGCACCATTTGGTGACCCTAGGCAAGCATATGAATGCTCTACATTTGCGATTCGCCATCTCCATTTAGTTACTCACATAGATTAACTAGGAAGATTTGGAAGCGGCCCATTATCCGCAAATGATTTCCATTTGAGCAAGGAACAACGTCACATAGTTTAACTAGGGGAAATTTGTAAAGGATCGCCGATATCGATATGTTCAAACTATGAGATTTTTCACCATACGCTCACACACACTCACCCACTAAGCAAAGAAAGCCACCTAAAACTAACGTAAAACAACTCACTAAATTCTCCCCACAGGGGCCACAAAAGAATTTATAGATTAAGTTAGGATCAAGGGGGTAGGCATCCAATAAGCCGCCTTGATCACACTTCATATTGAAACATAGAAGTTGTGTATTTAGGGAGCTTTAAAATCCACTTATTATCCCATGGAAAATAAAACTCGAGTGCAGCAGAGACCCGATTTAGAGGAGGTTAGGCTTAGGTGCAGTGTGTGCGGTATTAGTTGGGGCTACCTGACCCGGCTAATACTTGGTACTGTTAGCTGACTATCAAGAAGCCCAAGACTCAAACGCTCATGTGGGACAGTGATTCTTAATGGCCAAAAACTAGGGCATCCTTTACCCTATAGGTGACGGTGTAGCCAAGCGCTAGACCCTCTACCCTTACCTTGGTGGATTCTCTTCGGCTGACTGGGGGCGTCGCCAGCTCTTACAGGACGTTGTGCCAGCACTCACAAGAAATATTCTCAAGGCCCAGTTATTTTGGAGTGTGTGAGGATGACGAGGGGGTCTGTCGTCCTTTGTTTCCTCATGTTTATACCTGCAGCGCTATTTTAAAAAATATTTCCTCAAAAAATTATTCATAATCATTGTCATTATGTATGAGGTCATTAAAAATGTCAATAAGTGTCCTAGGTCTTGGTGTCTAGGGTTTTTGAGTCATTTATATACTAGTCATAAAGCCTGCAAGGTGAGGAAAGTCCAGCACTTGTGATTTTTATTTTATTATCATCATCATTTTAAAAAAAATATATATTTCTAGTCCAAAACTCTGTTTTGGAACTAGAAATTTGTCATTATCATTTTGTAATAAATTGTAATTGTTCCGCCATGAAGACATTGTCAAAAGCAGACCCCTGGTCTTTTCTCTAGCCAAGATAGTCATATCCCTGCAAGAAGACAGCAAAATCATTAGTATTGACCTCAAAGAAGCCAAAGCAAGTTTGTATTTGAAGAAGCCAAAGTGAAAATTACAAAAACATTTGTAATATGGGTTTGAAATTAGATTTGAAATAAAATCTGATTGTGAAGATATTTGTGAAATGTATAAAGGCCAAACAAGTTCATTTGAACCGATTTCATTGCTCCCAAATCGTGTTTGCAAAGTTGAGGGCCGATTTCAGACTTTTGAAGGGCGTAGACAGAGTTTTAGGGCTGCGCGACCCACGTTGAGGGAGAGCGACCCACCTGGGCTGCGCGACCCACGCAGAGTCACTTCAGCACTGTAGGTTTGCAGGTGCGCGACCCACCTGGGCTGCGCGACCCACGCAGAGCCTGCGCGACCCACGCAGACACAGAGTTTTGGAATTCAGTTTGCGCGCCCAGTTTGGCTTGGAATCGACTCAAGCTACCTTCAAACAGGTTTCTATCCATTGTTTGATATTTTTCAACGCATTTGTGGCATCATGGGTGGTTTCCAATATTCAAATGGAGGTTTTAAAACCCCACAGTCATAATATCATTGTTTTCAGGGTTTGAAATGAAAATGAATGGTGGAAAGAACGTGTTTGCTATCTTAAGACAGTGATATGGCCAGCCTTCCATATAACATCAAAATCAATTTGCTCTCATACCCATTATACCACTGCAACCATTGCTATTGTTATACCATGTTTAAACCCTTTGAGTCACATTGCCTATGTTTGTAATGAGTCACATTGCCCAATGTAAAAATAGGCTCATGTCTTTGTTTCAAATGGCCCATTGAAACCTTTATGGTCATTACTCATAGACAAACATATTACTATTAAAGCCATGCTCTCCTTTGACTAGATGTGTTCAAACTTTTGAAGGTTGCCTGATCCTATTTGGTCAAAATTTCATTTGCATTCAAAACAGAGATGCTACCTTTTTCAGTCCTTTTAAAGCTGAGATTTTATCCATGATTTGATTCCTTGATGGTGCTTTGACGGTGGGAATATTGGTTGGGTGTTAAAACATACATCCTAATTTTGCTTTCACTGCATTCATATCAGTGTACACATTGCCAAAAACTTGATCAGAGATATGTCAGAGACAGAGTCAGAATATGAGCCAGGGTCAGGCAGTGATTCGGTGGCTGAAGGTAATGTGCCACAGGGTTCCCGCAGAGAAAATAGAAGTGGTGATCATCGCAGAGAGGAGCCTACTTCTTTGGCTCGGTTGCAGGCATGTCCATTAGCTATGGATTGTTTTTTATTCTTGTCATGTTTCAGATTTTGTGAGATGGTTGTACAAACCCGACCTCATCGTGAATTAGCACGTCTGTTTGTTCTTCATTTACGGGGTGATCGGGTAAACCTCGCTGGGGTTGATTTCATTGTATCACCTTTGACTATTGCTCAAGCCACTGGCATACCGAACATAGGCGAGGAATGGAGCAAGGGTAAGCAGTTAGAGAAATTTCACTATGAGCCATACATTAAAGCTGGATATGTGGCTTACTTGAGCAGAGTTTTTCCATTCAGATTCTTGAGAGATGAGTATGCACCACTCATGAGGCTCATCATTCAGTATTTTAGTTGTGAGGGCAGGTATGCTCGTCTTTTCTCATATCATGCTCGTTTGCTGATGCACTTCACAAGGGTGCGTATGATGAATATTCCGTATTTCATACACCGCAACATAGAGAGGATGGTTACATTTGTGCAGAAGAAGACGAGCCCAGTGCAGCAGTACAGGAGTATATATCATTTCGCTTTGATAAAAATCTTGGTGTCACATCAGTTGGCAGAGCAGGGCATCACTTGGGAGGATTTCATTTCTAGAGACTTTTTCAGAGTGCCACAGCAGCCTCCCGAGGCAGTTTATGAGGCAGGAGAGCCTTCACACCAGCCGGACATGCTTGAGGTTGGGCATATCATTACTCCTTTGGTTCAGACATATCAGCGAGGCCACAGGGCCTTATTTGCAGCGACACGACGGGTACTATCTCCACGTGAGGTGGAAGGGGTCCTGTCGACTTCATCGACACGGCGAGTATTATCTCCACGTAATGTGGAAAGGGTCTCGTTTTATTCTCCAGTGCAGGTACAGGTACAAGACAGGGGCAAGAGGCCCATGCATGATGAGGGCCCATCAGGAGGCCGGGACACCGATATGACAGTCATTGATGTTGATACGGGCTCTCCTAGCTCGAAGCTGAGGGAAGTCATCCAGGAGCAAAGGGCCGAGAATGACCAACTGAAAGACCAATTGCAGAAGGCTCAGTGGGTGATTAACTATTTGGAGCAGCGCAACAAACAGCTCGAGGATGAGCTCACATTTTATGAGGTGCGCCAAATCCGTGAGGACAGGCAGTGGAATCGAAAGAGGCCCGGTGACATGACACCGACTGACAGAGATACTGTACTCACACATGTGAACATCCATCTGGAGAAGCTGTTGGCGAAGGCCAATCGAGACAAAGACATGCTTCGCCACATGAAAGGCCATTACTGGGCTCGCATGCATGTTTGCAAAGCGAGGATGAAGATCATGAAGAGGAGGTTGCGCAAGGCACTTCGGCGGCGGAAAAGGCCTAATCCACTTCGGATTTTGGCCGAGGCTTCATTGACTGGGCAAGACACATGATGGAGGACCTCCGCTCCGAATTTGGGCAAATTCGGAGAAAATTTTGTCATTTTCAAATTTTTGGTCTAAAAAACAGGTTTTGCAGCTACGTGGGTCGCGCGCTCATGCGCTCGCTTTTTTTTGAGACACTTGTTGGAGGAGATTTTTACATTTTTGGATTTTTCATGGTTAATTATGCATCCTCTGAAGTCAACTTAGCATTTCAACAAAATCTGGATGGTCAAACAGCTCAAAAACACCATGAAAACCACCTTGCTGCCACCTTTTGCACCAGCAGGAAGTACCTCTGGGAGAATGAGGTTTTGGAGGGTCAAAGCAACTCCAAATTCGGAAATTCCACTTGGGTTGGAAAGTAGACATCCAGGGCTTTCCCACGAGCTATCATGAGCTCAATTTGGATGTCGGGAGCTACCTCAAAATCAGCCTGGAACATGAGCGACCCACGCAGTTCAGGAGCGACCCACCTAGAGATTTTTCTGAGTTTTCAGCTGCCAGCTCAGTATTTCGCCTATTATGGACCAGTTTTTCTTATGGGTAGAATTTTTGGGTTGTTATGATGTAAATTCATGTTTGGCATGTAACTTTGGCTTGTTTTTATCCCTTCTAGAAGATTCACTCTCAAATGAGTAAAAAATCATGTAATGGATCAGTTTCCACTCTTTTAGAGGCAAGTTGTTAGCTGCCTAGATTGTAGTTCCATGATTAGAATTGGTTGAAACTGATCCCTGAAGAGGGAATTCGACCCCTAGAGGTGGGGAAATGGGTTAGAGTGATCTATATATTGTAATTTCTGAGACATTCTACAGGTTGGACTCTTGGGATACTTTTGATACTATTGTACATACTTTTCATATTTTGGCTAAGGAAAGATCAGGGGTTTTGCGGCACTTGTTGGGATCCTTGTGGTGTTCTGTTCTTGATGATGTTTCTCCTTTGTTTACTGTAAGTTTCTTTATGTTTAATGTTGCCATCCTTTCATTATGCTTCTGAACTAAGTTGAATGAGTGATTAAGGTTGAATCCATTGTTTACAGTGCTTAGCCTTTGAATTCAGTTAGTTCTATATGTTTTCAGCTGTTTGGAGAGGATCCAAGTTCTTCTTTGCCCTCTTCAGCTCCTCGTCGGTCTAATCTATCCATAAATCCAATTTATTGCATCAAGATCATCACCTACCTCGCCCCAGCTTGAACTCCGCAAAGGTCTGACCTCATCCCCGGACCCAAAATTTGTTTTCCCATTACTCCAGCGAAAACCCAAAAAACCAAAAACCAAACATACCTATCTCTTTACTAGCCTAAAATCAGTTCCTATCGTAAGTCATCTCGCATCCTATTGCTTATTTGCTCGAGATTGACGGAGAGAGCCCTCTCCTGTCCTCGTAGGGCTAGCTACGAGGCTGAGCGTGGTTTGATGTAGCCTTGAGTTTTACTTCATTTCAGCCTAAGGTAGATTTGAGTGCTAACATAGTGGCGACCATACTGGGGACAAACTCAAACGTTTGCTTGTTATAGACGGAGTCTGAAGTCACGCCAGGTAGCCTTCGAAACGCTGTTGCTATGCATCAGCGAAGTAGATAAACGCTGCTTCAGTCGATCTCCGGTATAACTTGTAATCGTAGTATTTAACTTGTAAATTGCCCCAGTACATGTATCAAGTTCAGATCTGATGGTTGATGGTGAACAACGATCAGACATAAGAAGGCTGAAATCATTCACCTGGCGATTTCATTCACTGAACAATCCAGAAATCGATGCTTCATGGTGACTTCACTGCAGGGAGATCAATAGCTGTGAGATTTTTGAGATGGACCGAATCACAAGAAGATACGCTCCCATGAGCCGAGATCACATTCCAGGTTTTCCGAATAAGATGCCCAAAGTAGATTGGTCAAGGAATCTGCCTACGTTTAACGATGATGGTAAGAAAGATGCTGCTTTACATTTGGTTAGATTTCACATGCATATTCGCAAGTTGAAGGTGGCTTTTCCTGAAGATTGTTTGATGAAGATATTCCTGGCCACTCTGGAAGGTGAAGCCCAATCTTGGTATGAAAATTTGCCGCTGGCCTGTATTTACTGTTTGAAGGATTTTCATGCCTTGTTCATTGAAAGATATCGAACATCTTATCCATCGTTAAATTTAGTTCATGACTGTTGCAAACATGCTTTTTCTTTTATTGAAAGCCTTGAGAAATATTATGAAGATGATAATTTCATGGATGATGAAATCATGGAGGCCCTGTACGAGAATCCATTTCAGCAGAATGAAGAGAACCTAAAGGATACCCATCAAGATGCTCAGGAGACTTTGCAGCAGGTTGATGGCCATATGGCTGAAAATGATGAAAGGGAGAATGTCATTTCAGATCTGCCCACAGAAGACAACAGCATGCAAGTAAGTCCAGTTCTAATTGCAGATCGTGATAATGTCCAGACAACTACTTCAGATTCAGATTCAGATCATGATGACCAAGCATATCTTGTGTTGAAACCCATCAAGGAAAACTCTGCTGTTGAAATCATCTGGGATGCAGAAGACACAGTAATGGATCCAAATGTTCTCAGTCATACTATCAGCTCATCATTAGAACACAGCCTTCATGAAGAGGTGATTCAGTCAGTTCATGAAAATCAGAATGAGATCTTTGTGCAAGTAAGTGATAAATCTCCTTTCAATAACTCGGTAATGAATGATAGTTTGAATGCCCTGTCATATGAAGATAATTACTGTTTAAGCAGAAGAAAACAAAAAGCATTGTCACCTTTGTCTGAAGATGAGATAGATCTACTTTTGAAAGGTCATGTTTCAGCCAAAACTACAACAGATTTGCAGTGCACACATAATCAGGAAAGTGTTGGTGAAATTTCTTCCTCTGTTGAAAAAGATGATTGTCTTGTAATCAGTTGTGTAGATCAGCAAACAGATAATTTTTTCCTTCACAAAGATGATAAGGCTGTCATGTTTGATAATCTTGAAGATTGTTTTTTGTTTAAAAATGACCTAGATCATGAAGTTGAGGGATATATGTCAGAATTTCTCATAGTCAAGGAAACTACAGCTAACACTCAGATGGCAGATTTGTGCATTTGTATCCCTCAGAAATCAATTGTCCTTTCAGATCAGAGTGAGGTGATTACTAGTATTTTTGCAGCTGGATCTCCAGATAAGCCAGTGCTTCAGGATTTTCAAGACCCCTTCAGCATTCTTCTGCAAACATTAGAAAGGATAAATATTGCCTGGTTTATTATCATGAGATTTGGTTTCAGTGATTGTGTTGAGTTGCCTACAGGTTCATCATTCTGCCTGCTCAAGGAGAGTAAGAGCAGAAATTTGAGGTGTAGCCATCTGCTTGACTGGTTACATTGGAAAGCCAATTATACATGATTGTACATATTTCATTAGTATGCAGGTGGTTGTCATCATGATTCCAAATCTTGATGGACTGCTGCCTTTTTTCCAAAAGCTTTGTAAAGTCTTGTTTTAAGTCAGTCATGAGTCATTTGTGTTTGGTCTGTTGAGTCAGTTTTTTCAAGATTATTTCAGTTTGCCATCGAGTCGGTTTGAGTCAAGTTTTCAGTCAAGTTTTCATTCAATAAATGTGTCAAAGGTTTTGTGTTATCCATTCAAATAATGATTCCATCGCCCAATGGATGAGAGGCACTGTCTGACTCCCCCAGAGATTTTCTGTTCTTGGCATCTCCATGGAGCCACCATCCCCATTGGAGCCAATGTTAGAGTCGGTCCTTGCAGCCCTCCGTCAGTGATCATTTCGTCTTTTGCATATTCATTATTAGGTGTCTCGCTTGTTCCACTTCGTTGCATTTCACTAGGATCATGCCATAAACTGACGAGGGGGTCTGTTGTCCTTTGTTTCCTCATGTTTATACTTGCAGCGCTATTTTAAAAATATTTCCTCAAAAAATTATTTATAGTCATTGTCATTATGTATGAGGTCATTAAAATGTCAATAAGTGTCCTAGGTCTTGGTGTCTAGGGTTTTTTGAGTCATTTATATACTGGTCATAAAGCCTGCAAGGTGAGGAGAGTCCAGTACTTGGATTTCTATTTTTATTATCATCAGCATTTAAAAAAAAAAAATACATTTCTAGTCCAAAACTCTGTTTTGGAACTAGAAATTTGTCATTGTCATTTTGTAATAAATTGTAATTGTTCCGCCATGAAAACATTGTCAAAAGCAGACCCCTGGTCTTTTCTATAGCCAAGACAGCCATATCCCTACAAGAAGACAGCAAAATCATTAGTATCGACCTCAAAGAAGCCAAAGCAAGTTTGTATTTGAAAAAGCCAAAGTGAAAATTACAAAAACATTTGTAATATGGGTTTGAAATTAGATTTGGAATAAAATCTGATGGTGAAGATATTTGTGAAGTGTATAAAGGCCAAACAAGTTCATTTGAACCGATTTCATTGCTCCCAAATCGTGTTTGCAAAGTTGAGGGCCGATTTCAGACTTTTGAAGGGCGTAGACAGAGTTTTAGGGCTGCGCGACCCACGTTGAGGGAGAGCGACCCACCTGGGCTGCGCGACCCACGCAGAGTCAGTTCAGCACTGTGGGTTTGCAGCTGCGCGACCCACCTGGGCTGCGCAACCCACGCAGACACAGAGTTTTGGAATTTAATTTGAGCGCCCAGATTGCCTTGGAAACGACTCCAGCTGCCTTCAAAACAGGTTTTCATCAATTGCTTGGGTTTTTAAACACATTTGTGACATCATGGGTGGTTTCCAATATGCAAATGGAGGTTTTAAAACCCCACAGTCATGTTATCATTGTTTTCAGGGTTTGAAATGAAAATAAATGGTGTAAAGAGTGTGTTTGCTATCTTAAACAGTGATATGGTCAGCCTTTCATATAACATTAAAATCAAATCGCTCTCATACCCATTATACCACTGCTACCATTGTTATGGTCATACCATGTTTAAACCCTTTGATTCATATTGCCCATGTTTGTTATGAGTCACGTTGCCCAATGTTAAATTATGCTCATGTCCTTGTTTTAAATGGCTCATTGAAACCTCTATGGTCATTACTCATAGACAGACATATGATTGTTAATGCCATGCCCTCCTTTGACTAGATGTGTTCAAACTTTTGAAGGTTGCCTACTCCTATTTTGTCAAAATTTCATTTGCATCCAAAACAGAGATAGAGCCTTTTTCAGCCCATTTAAAACTGAGATTTTATCCATAATTTGATTCCTTGATAGTGCTTTGACGATGGGAATATTGGTTGAGTGGTAAACATACATCCTAATCTTGCTTTCACTGCATTCATATCAGTGTACACATTGCCAAAAACTTGATCAGAGATATGTCAGAGACAGAGTCAGAATATGAGCCAGGGTCAGGCAGTGATTCGGTGGCTGAAGGTAATGTGCCACGGGGTTCCCGCAGAGAAAATAGAAGTGGTGATCATCGAAGAGAGGAGCCTACTTCTTTGGCTCCGTTGCAGGCATGTCCATTAGCTATGGATTGTTTTCGTTTCTTGTCATGTTTCAGATTTTGTGAGATGGTTGTACAAACCCGACCTCATCGTGAATTAGCACGTCTGTTTGTTCTTCATTTACGGGGTGATCGGGTAAACCTTGCTGGGGTTGATTTCATTGTATCACCTTTGACTATTTCTCAAGCCACTGGCATACCGAACATAGGCGAGGAATGGAGCAAGGGTAAGCAGTTAGAGAAATTTCACTATGAGCCATACATTAAAACTGGATATGTGGCTTACTTGAGCAGAGTTTTTCCATTCAAATTCTTGAGAGATGAGTATGCACCACTCATGAGGCTCATCATTCAGTATTTTAGTTGTGAGGGCAGGTATGCTCGTCTTTTCTCATATCATGTTCGTTTGCTGATGCACTTCACAAGGGTGCGTATGATGAATATTCCATATTTCATACACCGCAACATAGAGAGGATGGTTACATTTGTGCAGAAGAAGACGAGCCCAGTGCAGCAGTACAGGAGTATATATCATTTCGCTTTGATCAAAATCTTGGTGTCACATCAGTTGGCAGAGCAGGGCATCACTTGGGAGGATTTCATTTCTAGAGACTTTTTTAGAGTGCCACAGCAGCCTCCCGAGGCAGTTCATGATGCAGGAGAGCCCTCACACCAGCCGGACATGTTTGAGGTTGAGCATATCATCACTCCTTTGGTTCAGACATATCAGCGAGGCCACAGGGCCTTATTTGCAGCGACACGACGGGTACTATCTCCACGTGAGGTGGAAGGGGTCCTGCCGACTTCATCGACATGGCGAGTATTATCTCCACGTGATGTGGAAAGGGTCTCGTTTTCTTCTCCAGTGCAGGTACAGGTACAAGACAGGGGCAAGAGGCCCATGCATGATGAGGGCCCATCAGGAGGTCGGGACACCGATATGACAGTCATTGATGTTGATACGGGCTCTCCTAGCTCGAAGCTGAGGGAGGTCATCCAGGAGAAAAGGGCCGAGAATGACCAGCTGAAAGACCAATTGCAGAAGGCTCAATGGGTGATTAACTATTTGGAGCAGCGCAACAAACAGCTCGAGGATGAGCTCACATTTTATGAGGTGCGCCAAATCCGTGAGGACAGACAGTGGAATCGAAAGAGACCTGGTGACATGACACCAGCTGACAGAGATACTGTACTCACGCGGGTGAATATACATCTGGAGAAGTTGTTGGCAAAGGCCAATCGAGACAAAGACATGCTTCGCCACATGAAAGGCCATTACTGGGCTCGCATGCATGTTTGCAAAGCGAGGATGAAGATCATGAAGAGGAGGTTGCGCAAGGCACTTCGACGGCAGAAAAGGCCTAATCCACTTCGGATTTTGGCCGAGGCTTCATTGAATGGGTAGGACACATGATGGAGAACCTCCGCTCCGAATTTGGGCAAATTCGGAGAAAATTTTGTCATTTTCAAATTTTTGGTCTAAAAAACAGGTTTTGCAGCTACGTGGGTCGCGCGCTCATGCGCTCGCTTTTTTTTGAGACACTTGCTGGAGGAAATTTTTACATTTTTGGATTTTTCATGGTTAATTATGCATCCTCTGAAGTCAACTTAGCATTTCAACAAAATCTGGATGGTCAAACAGCTCAAAAACACCATGAAAACCACCTTGCTGCCACCTTTTGCACCAGCAGGAAGTACCTCTGGGAGAATGAGGTTTGGGAGGGTCAAATCAACTCCAAATTCAGAAATTCCACTTGGGTTGGAAAGTAGACATCCAGGGCTTTCCAACGAGCTATCATGAGCTCAATTTGAATGCCGGGAGCTACCTCAAAATCAGCCTGGAACATGAGCGACCCACGCAGTTCAGGAGCGACCCACCTAGAAATTTTTCTGAGTTTTCAGCTGCCAGCTCAGTATTTCGCCTATTATGGACCAGTTTTGCTTATGGGTAGAATTTTTGGGTTGTTATGATGTAAATTCATGTTTGGTATGTAACTTTGGCTTGGGTATGCTTTTGATGACTATTTCAGTGGCTTTTTAATAGAATTTGTGAACCTTTTTGTATCATGAATTTGGAAAGTAATAAGGAACCATAACAAAACATGTGAGAATTGATATGCAAGACTTAGCCACTGATAATGGTTATTTTCTGTACAGGAAAAGGAGAAAACGAGGAATTTCCGTTCCAAAGGAAAGGACAAAGTCGAGATAACTGCTGTCCCTCTGAACGAGAACCGAATGCAAACAAGGCTAAATAGATTACAGCAAATCGGCTCGGAAAAGAAGGAGAAGACACCAGCTCGGCGCCAAAGAAAGGAAAGGATGAAGAATTAACAGTTTGGCGAATCCCTCAGGATCTTCGATCCTGAGGGATCGCTGCTTTATTTATCATGTTACTTGGACATCTCCGCCATCACCTTTATATAAAGGGACAACACTGTTAGCTTGATAGATAGGATACGCTTTTATGTAATTTTCTGTAAAACATCAACTTTGATTATTGAGTCTCGTTGAGAACTGGTTCAATGTATTTTTGACCGATGCATTAATAAAAGCTTGGTGATTATTTCATCTCTGCGTCTGGATTAACTTAAAGCGGTGTATCCTTGGAGGCTAAGGGCCCGGCCCCGAAGGACACTTGCTTCTGTACCATTACGACTTGACTTTTGTGTGGTTTGTTTATCATTGTTATTTGGTAATTTGATATGCTTTATAAGTTCATATTACATGCTTTGTTAAAGATTGAATCATTGAGGTTTTTTACAGATAGAATCGTGTGTTGACTCCGCATCAAGTTATTAATCCTTTCAAGAGTTAATTGCATGTTCTTACTGTTTTGTTACAGAGCTGTTATACTAAACGTTCGTGTTGTGCGCGTTTCTGATTTATCAGTACTGTTCCATAATTCATTAATAGTTATTGCTGTTCCATTAGTGTGATTTGTGTGAATTGCTTTTAGAGTGAAAGAATGTTATTTGATTGCAAAGAATGCATTTGAGTTAATAGATTAAGTTTGGTTACAACCTGCGGGACTTAGTTATTCAATTGCTGTTCCATTTTAGACTTGCTGTTCTATTTCAGAATTGTTGTTCAATCCTTTATTTGCTTTGCTATTCCAT